>CM076584.1:765377965-765684161 GCA_034641835.2 Pinus albicaulis | reverse complement strand
ATCTAGCGAAACATATTTAGAGGTCTAGGCTACAGACGTGTTCCGACGTCTTTAAACCTAGCAGTTGTCGTTCGCCTTTTGGCTTTAGACAGCGCTAGTACGGACTTGTGCTCCCCGTACCGTCGCGTATATAAAGGGAGACCCCTCTAGGTTTTCAATCCTTTATCCACAGGAAGCCGAGCCTGCCGCCCTATACCCATGATACACCGAACACAACATTCGGGGAGATTGCCTGCACGTACGGAAAGTCCTTGGTTGATTTCTTCTTCATTATTAAAACCAAGGTGTGTATTGCAGTTCACGGTTATTTGGTACACCCTTTGTGCCTAGTTTTCCTGAGCAGTCATTTGGTCTTTTTTGACTCCCTAAATTTGAAAAGACCGTCAAGCGCTTGTCCTTTCACGCTTGTGTCAAATCTGAAAGAGATAGAGTCATCTTTTTATCGTTCACTCTTAAAACATGTGAAACGCAGAGAGTTTCTTATTTTCGATGTGGTAAAAATTAATCACCCAATGAATATATGCCCCATAGATACGTTTGTTGACCGTTGACTTGTGTCTCACTCTTTTCACTCCGTGTGTGTGTTGCTTTTTCTCCTCGGTCTTTGCCACAAAGGGCGAACCTTCGCTTCATCTTCCGGTAGTCCTTACACACGGATTCTGTGAGGCTTCCCAATCCTCTGCTGAACTGCAGCAGCCTATTGTTTCCGAGTTTCCTGACGGGGGACCGGTTCTTGCTGAGCAACCCTTTGGAGGACCATTTGAGTTCAATTGGCCCTTTTCGGACCCTGTGTCTGAATTGAGATTAGGAGCTGATTTCCTTTCTCTTACATCGGGTTCGCCCTTTGTTGCTGTTGTTTTTCCTCCTAGTCCTCGCCGTCTTTTGCGTGATTTAACGGCAGGATCAACCATGAGTGATTCTGGTGAGGAAATCCCAACGTCTGGTGAAGACTATCAGCTCTTCCCACGAAGATTGTTTCAGGGAGAAAACTCTGAGCTGGCTGACATGTCAACAGCCAGTCCTTCTTTACCACAGGGATACATATCTTTGGGTCAGATCATTTCCACTGCAGCCTCTATGGGAATATCATCTCCTGCTTCGAGGCCAGCTCTTACTACACCTGGGGTGTCTCCTCAGACGCTCGTTACTTCTGTTCCCGTCCGGCCCACTGTCTGTGTGGCCGCCTCTTCTCCTGTTGTCTCAGCATCTGCTACTAGGGCTGGGCCAACTCCTGAAGATGTTTATCTAGCGACTGCTATACCGGAGAACATCTCTCCGAAGGAGTATCGGTTGTCTTTGCTACAGCCGAACGCCGAGGCTGGACCGTCCTCCCAAGATCCTAACCGTTCTTACTTTTCACACTATGCACAGGACGGTACTCCCGTGTATGCTTTCCCAAGTCAGTATGATGAGCACGGGGAGATTTTACGTCTGCCCGCGCCTGAGGCTTATCTCTATGCTCAAGGTTTACCTTATAACCAGGCTTATAACCCGCAAGGACAGCCTTTCCAAGGCCAACCTGCGGGCCAACCTGGCTATCTTTATGATCCGCAGGGGCAGCCCATTCAAGGCTATCATGTCGGCCAACAAGGGCCATCGTACGGTCCGCAAGGACAATATTATACCCCTTCTGGTCAACATGTTCAGCCTCAGCCGGGGTATCAACCGGGACCAGTCTATGGTCCTGAGGGGCAAATCCAGCCTTCTTTACCGATGCAACCGCAGTATCCTATTGTTTCTAACATTGCATATCAGCCGGACATGAGGATGGTTCTCGTTTCCTGTGTCAACGATTTCCAAAGAAGCACTGTCTCTTGCTCCACCACTGCCACAACACCGGTTCATCCGAGACATCCTGTCCCGCTCCAAAGACCGGTCCATCCGGTACAACCTGGCTCACGACAAATGTGTCAACTCGCGTTAAACCGCGCCGCCCCGTCTATCCGGTCAACCCGGTCATTCAGTCGCCTCTCATCCGGTCAACCTATTCACTCAGTCGGCCCTCTCACTGGTCAACCCGTTCATTCAAAGAAATTACCATTCCATTAACCTCGCCGTCACTCACTCATTCAATGCCGTTGCCTAAATCAAGGTACCGCGCCTCTACGTATCGTCAGTAGTATTCCACTTTCACAAATTTACTTCATCCCTCGTAGAGTGGTTATTATCCTCATGGTCAATCTCAACCGAATTATAACCACCCCAGAGGCTCTCAGTATTATCCTCCTCCACCCGGTTTTACCTCTACTCAGCAGCCAAATCCAAATGCTGCTTACACCAGGCCAACATATAATCAGAGCCCCTACCCTGGTTATCAGGCCCCACACTCTGGTTACCATCATCCAAATCAGTCTGGTTATATGACCTACACCCCCTACGGTCAGAATCCTGCGGGACAGAACCCATGGGGGCAAGGATATTCACAACCATTGTGGAGTACAGGTAACGGTCCTCATCCTAGGTTTGGCATGCCGGTCAATCCGCCATTTCCGTTCCTGGCCACCTTGGAGTTGCCGGATGTTTCAAAGTTGACCAATGATCCGATTTTACATAATCCATATTGGCCTCCGGTTCCCACCAAGATACCAGGTGACTGCCCCAAGTTTGAGGGAAAAGCTGGAGAGGACCCCCAGGCACATGTGATGACGTATCACCTTTGGTGTTCGTCTAATTCTTGGGTCGACGATTCGATTCGCCTGCGCCTCTTCCAGCGTACTTTAACTGGGGCTGCTGCTAAGTGGTACATAGAGTTATCCCGCGACATTTTCCAAGATTTCAATTCTTTAGCCATGGATTTCCTCACACACTTCCAGTTACCGGTTCGTTATGAAGCCGGGACGCACCTCCTGACTTCTCTGAAGTAGGACAAAGCCACTCACATCTCTGATCACATTCATGAGTGGCGGCGCCGTCGTAGACTGATCAAGTTTCACATACCTGATCAGATACTGACTCACTGGTTCACCACCTCCTTTGTGAATAAAATCGCTCAGGATATTGCGATGGGACCGTGTGTGACGAAGGAACAGGCCATTGCGCGTGCCCAATATCTGGATCTTGTATATTCTCAGTCCGGCACGCTTTATGATATCTTGCATGATGCCCCACGGTCCGGAACCTCTAAGGCTCCGCCTACCCCATCGGTGGATGGTGTCATTGGTTCTGTCTCTCAGAATTCGAAGAAATCTTCGAATGGGAAGCAGAAGTCTAATTCTTCGAACAATGCTCCTGCTAATCCCGCCCCCTCCGATTCTGGTAAAACCGCGGAAGTGAATGCCGTTCAGGCCAATCCTACGGAGAAAAATTCCAAGGGGAAAAAGAAGGGCAAAGGCAAATCTAAATCTGATGCCCCGAAACCAGAATCTAAATCTCGTACTAAGGATGGCTCTCAGCGTAAACCGAAGTACCCTTGCCTCATCTGTGAAGGGGACCATTATACTAAGGATTGTCCACGACGATCCGAGGTTAGTCAACTTCTTAAGGGCCCTAAAGGGACTCTGGTTGTTTTAAAAGAGCCATTTCCATCTCAGCAGACCCAGATGGTCGAACAGCCGTCACCATCTGCACTGTTTGGGTCTCAGGTTTTCATGGTGAAGAGTGTTGCACCTATCTCTGTCGCTACGCGGTCGAAGGATTACAACGAATCGTGGCAGGCACCCGGGAAGGCAGTTGTGAATGGGCCGCCTCCCCCACCTGTCTCCGGTCCGTTGGAAATCGAGAAGCCTACTCCTGAACCCGTTGTGAAGCCACCTCCTAAAGGTGTCCTTCGAAGATCTTCTTATAATCCAAATGCTCGTGCCGCTCAACATTACAGCATTGTTGAGGATTTGGCACAGGCGCCGTCTGCCATGTCTGCGCTAGAAGTTCTTCAAACTTGTCCTTCGTAATGGAAGGCTTTATTGTCTGCGATCGGGGGCATTGATCCCGCCGACTCGAGTCTTCTCACCTTCGATTTGGAGAATTTCACTCCCCGGCTTCCACATCAAATCGCTCTGATTATTCAAGTCGGGATTAACGGTCTGAACATTCATAGGGCCGTCGTGGATGAAGGTGCATCTACCTGCGTTATGTCCTCCGCTTGCTGGAAGGCCATCGGCTCTCCAGCCCTGTCTTCATCCCCCAATGCCCTTGAGGCATTTGATGGTCGGGAATCTAAACCCCTGGGCGTTCTCGAGAGTCTAGCGATCACATTACAGGGAAAAACCGTCAACGTAGAAGTGGAAGTGGTTGACGCTAAAATCAACTACAATATACTTCTTGGCCGCAGCTGGACCCATGCCATGCTCTGCGTGCCGTCCACCGTCTTTCGATTCATTAAGTTCCCTCACGAGGGCAAGATTGTCACGGTGGATCAGTTGTCATTATTCACCTCTACCTCTGAGAACAACGTGCCATACGTGGATCAAATTTCGAATCCCCCGAACAGTGTAGGACCTGGTCTCTTCAAAGACCCAGTCCTCATGGGTATCTTTCCTACACCACAACCGTACACCACTCAAGTCAACATGATGTCCAGGTTTGATGACCCCTGGCTTATTCCTACGCCTGAGCAGGTGTTTGAGTTTGGAGAATCAATGCCCTTAACGCCAGTAGAGATCAACTACTGTGAAATTGTTGTTGCATTTGATCCTCCACCTCCTCAACATGCTCCTTTGAGCATGGCTCTCGACGTCTACTCTCAATCCCCCTGGCTTGGTCAGGCTGATTCACCTGATCCTCTCAGAGAGACTTTTCCTTCCGATGAGGCTATCATTGAAACTATGTCTCTTGAGGAGCTGCCTTGGGGCGATGGACATCATCGCTCCTCTTTTATGCCTAGCTTGGGGGCAATGACTGACTGTCTGGAGCGTTATGCTACTCAGGTTCCTACCCCTCCTCTTCAAACGCCCATTTTGACGCACGAGGTTTTTTCGGAGGGTAACCTGAGTAACATTACTCAAACTATCCCGATCAACATCTCCGTTAAACCGAGGATTGTTGAGAATATTCACGTGGGTGTGACTTGTTCTCCCGATGAGATTCAAGTCTATACTGAGCTTTTCAAAGAATTCAGAGATGTTTTCGCGTGGTCCTACGAGGAAATGCCGGGGATTGATCCCAGTATCGTAGTGCACGAGATTCCAACCTATCCAGGTGCGAAACCCGTGCGCCAACGCTTACGCCCCATGCATCCTCGGAAAGTCGCTGCCATTAAGGCAAAAGTTGAAAAACTTCTGAACGCGGGTTTTATTTATCCCATCCCCCTCGCAGAATGGGTGTCTAACATTGTCCCTGTCGATAAAAAGCAGGGTACGATTAGAGTCTGTGTTGATTATCGCGACATCAATCGCGCCTGTCCAAAGGATAATTATCCCACTTCGTTTATAGACCAGATCATCGACGAATGTGCCGGGAGTGAGATCTATTCGTTAATGGACGGTTTCTCAGGATATAATCAAATCAATATTGCACCTGAGGATCAACACAAGACCACATTCATCTGTCGGTGGGGTACTTTCGCGTATAAAAAACTCCCGTTCGGCTTAAAGAACGCTGGAGCCACTTTTCAGCGTGCGATGTCCTATGCTTTTCATGACATTCGCCATATCGTTCAGCCTTATCTGGACGACTTGCCAGCCCATTCGGGTAAGCGAGAGGACCATCCTGAGCATCTCCGCCAGATCTTTCTTCGTTGCAGACGCTACAACATCAGGCTCAATCCTCATAAATGCGTCTTCTGCGTTGATTCTGGCCGTCTTTTAGGATTCATAGTCTCGAAAGACGGAATTCGCCTTGACCCTTTAAAGGTTGAGGCCATCGTAAATCTCCCATCACCCTCCTCCCTGTATCAGTTACAGAGTCTACAAGGGAAAGCGAACTTTCTTCGGCGTTTTATCCCGAATTATGCCGAGGTGGCCAAAGGATTCACTCGTTTGTTAAAGCAGAACGTTCCTTTTCATTGGGACGAAGTTGCTCAGGAATCCTTTGAGAAGCTGAAGACGTTGCTTGTCAATGCTCCGTTGCTTCGTCCTCCGGACTACCACCGTGACTTCACTTTATATCTAGCTGCCGCATTTAGCACCATAGCCATGGTCTTAGTGCAGGATGACGATGACGATGATGAACATGTTGTTTATTACCTGTCACGGAACCTTCTCGATCCATAAACGCGTTATGCTCATGTCGAGAAGTTGGCATTAGCAGCAGTACATGATGTACAACGCTTTCGCCATTACATCCTCTTGCGTACGATAATAGTGGTTTCAGACTGCAACCCTATGACATATATTCTTTCTAGACAGTTACTGGGGGCAAGTACTCCAAATGGATTGTGATCCTGCAGGAGTTTGACTTAGAGTTCACTACTGCTAAGTCAACTAAATCACTGGTCTTCGCGGATTTGATATGTTCTCTCCCTACAGACTCTGCTCCCTCACACTTTGAAGACCATATACCGAACGAAACGCTTTTCCTCATCAGTACTCGTGATCCTTGGTACGGTGACATAATAGTGTATCTTCAGACCTCGACGTTTCGGTCTGAGTTGGATAAAGCTGCCCGTCGTCGGATTCGGCACCAGTCCTAGCCCTACCGTCTAGTAGGAGATACCTTATATCGCATTGGAGTAGATTCGGTGCTCCGACGATGCCTAACCTTGGAAGAGGCTGAAAAGGTCCTAAATGACTGCCACAGTGGCGCCTGTGGTGGAAATATGTCCGGGTATGCTACTGCCTAGAAGATTTCGCGAGCAGGTTATTTCTGGCCTTCCATATTCAAAGACTGTATCACTGCAGTCCGTAAATGTCATGCATGCCAGATATTTCAGCGCAAGATGCGGGCGCCGCCTTTACCATTGCATCCCGTTATTACCGTCGGCCCTTTTGCGAAATGGGGCGTTGATTTTATGACGTGTAACCCTCACTCGACCGGGGGGCATGCGTATATAATTGTCGTCGTCGACTACTTCACCAAGTGGGACGAGGCGATGCTTACACTAGCTGCTGACGGGAAAACGGCTGCTCAATTTATATTCAACCACGTTATTGCACGATTCGGGGTTCCTCAAGCCATCGTCACTGATCACGGTACTCATTTCCGAGATTATATGATGGCGGAGCTGACTTCAAAATTGGGCTTGCGTCACGACAGCTCGACACCATATTTCCCTCAAGCGAATGGTCAGGTTGAAGCAGTGAACAAGGTTTTAGTCACTATGCTTCAGCGAATAGTTGGTATTCACAAATCCAATTGGCATCTCCAACTGTTCTCAGCTCTCTGGGCATACCGAACATCTGCAAAGAGTGCAACTGGGTTCACACCATTTCAATTGGTGTATGGTCTGGAAGCAACTCTTCCAGTTGAATGCGAGATTCCTTTGTTGAAATTAGCTGTGGAGCTTCTACCTAATACTTCTGCTGAGGAAGAACGTCTTCTGTATCTGGAACGGTTAGATGAAACCCGTCGTCTGGCTGATTTGGTTATCGAAGCACAAAAGAAGAGGGTCAAAACTCATTTTGATCAATCTGTTTCTCCTCGTTCCTTTATCGAAGGAGACCTCATCCTCCTGTACGATCAAGCACATGACAAGCTTGGAGCCGGTAAGTTCCAGCCTATGTGGCATGGGCCCTATATAGTAAAACGCGTTTTGAAAAACGGGGCCTACGAGCTTATAGATTATGAAGGAGTTCCGCTGGCGCAGCCCAGAAATGAGTTGTACCTCAAAAAGTATTATGCTTGAAGTGATTTCTTGGTGTGGTGTGTGTACATAGGTGTGTGATTTTCGTTTGTGTGCATGTATAGTGTGGTGTGCTTTGTAAACATATTTATGCTGATCGGGTCTTCCTGGTTGTGCAGATGTTTATTCATCCATTTGTTGGTTTCGCGGATGGTGCCTCCCGCAGTACCAGGAATCTGTCTTCAGCAGCCTGGGTAATCTATGATCCTGCTGGTGAGTTGGTCAACCTGCAAGGAGTGTGTCTAGGACGTACCACGAACAACATCGCGGAATATAGTGCTGTGTTAGAATTATTAACCAAGGCAGTAAACCTTGGTATCCGTGAATTGCTCGTGTATCTAGATTCGCAACTTGCAGTGTTACAGCTGAACGGACACTATTCGGTAAGAAACCCGTCCATTTTACGTCTGTATCTGCGTATTCGATTACTGGAAAGGAATTTTGACTACATTACATATCATCATATACCCAGGCATTTGAATACATTAACAGATGCAGTAGCAAATTTGGTATTAGACAGACATTTGCACAAATTGTAAATCATCATCACATGTAAAGAAAGATCCATCCAGAAATAGATATGCATATATATATATATCGAAATGTTTACATAGAGTGTGTCACATAAAGTCAAAATATACATAATCGTCTTAAGTACATCCGGAGACGATACGTCTCTCAAAAAATAGGTGTGGTATAAATCCTAAGAGCTAATCTGCATGGTGCTCATGATAGCATGTGACTGCACGCACTAAGCGTCTCAGGATTCGGTGGATCCAACTTGGAACTCCCACCGTGTGACGCTGGTATGCCATCGGTACGTCCGCCAGCCGAGCATAGTCCGGGATCCCTCGGGCAATGCCCTCGAGATTCTGGATCAACTCCTCTCCTCCGGTACCCTCTCCCTGAGGATCAGGGGCGAGTTGAGTCCTCCGTGAGATTGGAGACATCCCAGCTGGTCTCTCAGGTCCCACATCTGCATACATATATAAAATGTGTTAGGACGAATGTGTATTAACAAAAAAAAACATGAAACATAAAAATAAAAAACATGAGGTCTTACCCAACTCCTCGTCCCAGTCATCTCCTTCTGGCAGTGGGAGATCTGGGTCTCTGGTGAAGTCAGTTCCTGCATATGGCCAGTCCTCCACTACGATCAATTGGCGCTGTAACCACCTAAAGAACTCCGTCCTCCAGGACATCTGTTGGCCGCCTCCAGCTCTAGGCATTAGTGCTGCCCAGCGAGCCATTCTTGGCTCTCGTGGTATCGGATCTGCTACTGAGGCCCCTTGGCCTTGGAAGATTGGTAAACGTTCCAGAATGAACGATACCAGGATGGAACCATAGCCAAACTGTTTCAGTTTAGCTTGTTTGCATTTTGTGAGCTGCCTTTTCATGTTTATTGTTACTGCTGTTGCCCAGTCGAACAGCAAGGGACTCATGCATTCTGAGGCCAGCAGGAGTTGGGCCTTTGTGGCCTCGTGCGGTGCCTGCAACCCTACAGCCCGCGTGATGGTATGTAGGACAACTCTCAATGCCAGATCGGGGATAGTGTGGATATCCACCTTCTTGCTCCCTGATCCCATTTGTGCTCCTCGGCACACTCGTGCCATCACTTCTTCCATCTTCTCGCCAGATGGTCTGCTTCCAGTTAAGACAGGGATCGGACCTCTGCGAGACAATCCGGTGATAAAATATACATCAGAAACCTCCAGCTCCAATACCTAATCTCACAACCTGAACACTTGTTCATGTTCATCCCAAATATTGATTAAATACTGGAGGAGCTCGGGCTGAGCTCGTAGACAGGGTGTAAGGAAGAACTTCTTCAGCCCACAGTTTCTGAGGGCATTCATGCAAGCCTCACTTTGGATGGCCTGTTCATCCTCTTCTCCATGCTCTCGTTCTTTCCATTCAATCACCATTTTTCTTGATTACCTGCATCCATATGGTCATAAACCCTTAGTTAGATCTCTGGTAGGCTTCAAATTCCATTCAATTTGGTTAAAATATCGAATTTTTAGGCGGAATTTTAGGTTCGGCCGCTGGCGCGGCTGTTTTGTGAACAGTCGCGCCACATGGCGCGAGCCCTTTGTATAAAAGAGCCCATTGGCGCGGGTCCGTGCCCGATACCCGCGCCAATGAGCGCGGCCCTAAAATTTCAAAAGTGGCCACAGATGACTGATATACAAGGGAAAACTATTAAAAAATGGATGAAAATGTAGAGCAGGGAAGCGCCTCTTACCTGTAGCAGACGAGAATCTGAATGGTCAACCGGATCTGTCGCAATCGCCGTCGGAAGTTTCCACTCCAAATGGACCATTGTTGCTTTTTACCAAGGTGAATAGTAAATGTAATTTTATTTTTACCAATTTGGCATATTTATAACTTTTTGACATAAAATGAGTTGTAAAAAGTTATTTTTATCAAATATTTTAATATGTTATGTCGAAAATGGGTTTTACGCTTGCTTGGTATGTGCAGCAGCAGGTTTTTGTGACTTTAACGATGGAAACGAGTTGTATTTTATACTTTTTCGGACTCGGTAAATACACGAAAAAGTCACTTCAGAGTCATCTTTCAGCTCTTTTCTGACTCTCTAAACATGAAAAGATTGCCGAGGCCCTTGTCGTTTCGATCTCGTTAAATTGGACACGAATCGACATCTACCTAGTATACGTTTACCCCTTTTTCGGGCTGGGATGGATTGATTACGAAAAAGGAATACCCTAGCCTATCGCGACTAGGAGGTTTTCTCGGATATTGTTTTCTACCTTTTCGGATCTGAGAAACTATTTACGAAAAGGGACCTTTGGAGTTTACTTTTCAGTCGTCTTTTCAAACTCTCTAAACATGGAAAGACGCCGAGTTCTTCCTTTGTCAGACTCGTTAAACCCTGATGACATCGGATCTAGTCGAAATGACGTTCTCCGAGTTTCTCCTTCCTGGGACTCGTTAAATGCACCAGGATGGATTCGCCCGAAGGGCGGATTTATATGACAAGCATATGGTATCCTCTTCAAGCTTGTGTAAAAATAAAGAGGTACTCACCGAAATGGTGGGGGAAAAATGGAACCATCGTCGTTGTCATTGGCAGTATGTCGCTCTTGAACATGGCACTTGTCTGCATTCGTGTCGGGTTGGGGACATCTCATCTCGTTTCTTCACTTTGCCTCCGTGGGTTTGGATAATCCCTTTTGACCTCTCATCTGCTCATTGCCTCGTCACCATGACCTCTGATCCGTTGATGTCAAACACTGCCAATTCCACTGTCGTGTCGTCTATATGTTCAAGAGAAGTTGGCCTCTGCGAATATCAACCTTCCTCTGATTCTCACACGATCCTGATTCACAACAAAACATCATGTTCCTCTGTCTCGTGTCGATGATGTGGGAAACATTATGGCCCACCTTCGATCAAGGTCACTTCCTGTCGACTTCAGCTCATTATCCAGGAAGCTGATCTAGAGACTCCTCCATGGTACCTTGGAGCCTGCATGCCTCAATGGCAGGTTCGTCGCATTCGACGTGAGGTTTTCATCATTGGCCTCCGATCGAGTGATTCTGCGGGTGTTCGACGCCAACTCATTGATTCACACACCGTAGATTGTACCTGTAGTACCTTGAGAACCATTGTCATTATTGGTGGTTCCTCTCGCGTCTGTTAACAACTTTCATCATTGCCTGGTAATCAGATGATGTTCCTGCATGTTCGACTTCAGCTCACGTATTCGCATGCTTGAACTTGTACTTTGTTTGGGTCGAGATGGAGCGCAAGACCCTGGATTGTGTCTGTTGTAATCCAGGCTGCGATTGTGGATTATTATCATTATGTACATGACTCACTGATTGGATGGATGCGACCATACCTGAGTCTATTTATCTGATCCTCGCTGGATGGCTGCGCCCATACCCTGGATCCAGATTATAGTGTACTCTGTTTCGGATGGCTGCGCCCGTACCGCATATACATCATATACTTGAGATATCAGTTGTATTTTTCTGCGCAGGTTTTCCGACGGCGGGGCCTCAGTTGAACATGTTCTCGTAAAGCATTTCACCCCTCTCTCTCTCGGGCCTCATACTTTAGGGGGCATCTGTTACACAGTAATTTTTCACCGTCCCTACCATTCCCCGTCCCGCACAATGGAGGACCCATTTTGTGACCTGTGAACATTGTCATGCCTTGAAAACATCATCAATGCATTCCTCTAAGCATGAGCTTTAATTGCCCTAAAGACATCTCCTTGCAAAAATCATGAAAAACATCTCCTTTTGCATTGGCGCGGGCAGACAGTTCATCACTCGCGCCAATGGGGAAAATCCTACAAAGAGGCCGCGCCAACTAGCGCTCTGTCCCAGAGTAGTAGTCGCGCCAGCCAATTTAAGGAGTGTTTTTTAAATAAAGATGGCGGAATTTGTGTTTCAACAAACTCAGAAACCATTGCCTATCTTGAGTTGGGAGGTTTGGCTGCGGGAGTTCTATGGAAGGGAAGTGGTTTGCCACCTCCCATGGAACCTTCCTTGTTGATAGGGCCAATCCCACAATAATAGGGATCCCAACTCCCTCCTTCCCCATCTATAAAAGCCTGCTCAGTTCCATGGCAAGCTAGTCTTGAAGTGCCTAAGCTTTGAATCTCCAAATTCCCAAGAGCCTTTGTGCTGTAAGAGCCCTCTTTCTTCCCTTAAGGCCGACTCAAGTAATGAGACTATCGTCGAGAGACTCTGGAGAGGTTTTCCCTTTCCCTGGCGAGCTTTGCGAGACGTGAACGACTGGAGACCCATCCGAAGGAGACCGCGACGTCAGAACATTGGTTGTACTATCTTTCGATTGTTATTTAATGAATGATTACGGTTATGGTTCCACTCTGTTTTCACTTATGTTAATAACGAGTTATATCCTTTCTGACTGATATATAGTTGCGTATTCTGGATTTTATGCTTGTATTCGTGTTCTTTCTTGCATGTGCAGGTGTCCATCCGCGGAGATCGTGGGAGGATCGTGATCTGCCGAGGCTGAGGAACGGGAACACTTTCTTCTACGGATCATAGCATTGGATTCCAGGTAGGCCTCCATTTTTGGTCTTTTATTCGTAACTAGGAATCTGCGCTGTAACATTTGATAATTGTTGCTAGACCCCTGCTGGGCTAGTAGGGATTGGCTCTGTCCGCAGAGGGGATTTACCTCCTCAACAGTCCATAACCACTATTTGAACCATGCCCACATATTGGATTTACTTTTTATGTTTCTTCTGCTGTCATTAGAGAGGAACTTTCAACAACTTGTTCCTCAAGCACATGTTGCAATTGAAGGCGGATATGCCTCTTCTCCTCTTCGAACATTTATAGCATTCTTATCAATTCAATGTTCTCCCTCTCCTTTTCATTCATCATCATCCTATCATGATGATATAGAGTACCTACAACTAAAAACCATTCACAACAAGATGAGATCAGTCCAAAAAACCCATAATCTAACATGTTTCATGAAATCACTTGTTAGGGTTGGAACTGGTGACTAACTTAGGGATTGCGCAGTTCTAGAGGTCAAGGTTTTGGATTGAAGCTTGAGACTGCGCAATGCGCAGTTCATGATGGCCGGGGTCAAAGGATAAGAGCTCACGATCGAGGCTTCAGGTTTGAGGTTACCCAATGCGAAGTTCTCAAAGGATAGACTCAAGGAACTACGCAATTGAGGGATTCAGGAGGTAAAGCTTGAGGCTTGAGCCTTGAGGTTGCCCAATGCATAGTTTTGAGAGGCCTAGCTAGGTGATTGTGCAGTTAAGGAGCTCAAGAGCTAAAGGTTGAGGCTTGAGGCCTAGAGTTTCCCAATGTGAAATTCTGGAAGGAGAACAAGCTGGGAGATTGCACAGTTGAGGGTTCAAGGGCTCAGGCTTGAGGCTTGAATTTTTCCAATGCACAATTCTGGAGGGAGGAAAATCTAATGGATTGTGCAATTATGCAGCTCAAGGTGTCAGGCTAGAAGCTTGAGGCTTGGCATTGTGCAATGCACAGTTAAGGCTGACTGGGAGGCATAAATTATGTAGTTTTGGAGCTCAAGGGTCAAATTTGGGCACTGTGACTACACAATGCACAATTTAAAGAGGTAAGGTCGGGGCTTGAGGGCTGAGACTGCACAATGCGCAGTTTAGGAAGGTTGAGTGAGGTCAATTTGATCAGGAGTGAAATTTTCTGGATGAGGCTAAGTGTGGAATCAGTGAGACCAAAGTGAACAAGGAAAAAACTTGGGCGTGATCTAGATTGCGAATTTTGTTTGTGATGGTAGTTTATAAGTTGAGGATCTAATCAACTAGCCAAAATGGGTATTTAGATAAAAAGAAAATTTTCAAGACCACATTAGGGTTCATTTTTTATGAAATTAAAAGCCAAGGTAATGCTATACTCTAGTGGGATGTTACGCAAAATGATAAAATAGAGAGATAGTAAGAAAAGATCAAGACTTGGAAGAAAAAAATGAGTTAGTTAAAGGAGAAATTCTTACCAATTGATTATCAATAGAGTTTATATACACAAGAACAAAATTTTAGACATCCACTTAAGAGTATATACAAAAGAATTATTCAAGTTATCACTCAGTTAAGACTTAAATATATAATACAAAAGGGTAGTAACGTATGCTAATAGTTTTAAGTTATAGATTGAAGAGGAGACAAGCTTATCCGATTTCTTTGAAGGTGGAGGAAAAGTTGTATACCATATAACAACAAAACTTCGTAGGAAGAGGTTCTATGGGTATGGGGAATACCAAGTTATGCAAGAGGACATCCCAACAATAGTAATGATGACAAATTCACCAATATACATAATATTGTGGGAATTCAAAATGTTGGTAGACGTAGAGAATATAAAATATGAAAAGGAATTAAGTCGGTAGCTATTTTCTATAAAATATGACAAGGAATTAAGTCTGTGGCTATTTTCTATAGATGTAAAGTAGAATGAAAAACACATCAAAATCTACAAAGAATCACAATCAAGGAAAAATAACTACCCTTATTATTTCATGACAAGACTATCCTACAAGCCAACAAATTTCTATCATATCCATGTGGTCAACAACAATTTGTGATTTAAAATATAGTTATGTTGGAACGAACTTAACTTTAGAACCAAGGATATTTTTCCACCTCTAACATTTATGGACAAAAAGATATCAATTTTCTAAAGCAAAGCCAAATTATCACATTTCCCATATAAACTCCCTCTATTGAACATTATAGAAAATCTCCATAAATTAATTTTCCTTACTAAAATAAAAATTTCATTCAAAATAATCATCAATCCATAACATTACTACTGCACTCCATTTTTTTAACTACACAAATATCATATCACAGGATTAAATTAAAAAATCAACCAAAATCTGCTAAAATAATATGACATAAAAAACTCAAACAATATTAAAAAATACCTTCCTATTAAACAAATGAAAAACACACATTACATTTAATGGAATCTAATTCGCGCTAAACGATAGATTCGCGTTTCGTTTAAGTTGTCTTCCAGGTTTCTAAGATTTCTGTCTTTCCAAAAAAATATATATATATATATAGATATATTAATTTCCATCGTTTATTTCCCTCGCATTGCAAGGTTTTTCCTTTTCCAAGGAAAGAGGAAGGGCGCTGCAGTAGCAGGTCTCATATCAGGGGGCTGTGGAGCTTGTTCATTCTTACGAAGGAGGAGGGGCATCCCATGCCGTAACAGGTCTCATATCAGGGCGTTGTGGAGCTTGTTTATTCATGCCTCCTTATTTTAGTGATATCTATTTGTAAGGTTGTGGGTGGGGCTCGAAATGTTCGTGTCAATAATATATCGGGTCACCAGGCATTCCGCCACCCACCCACCATCTGCCAGCCGGGGTTTCATCGACAAGCAATTTTCTTGTTCCAGCGAGCAGTAAAATAATCTCCAGTACCGTGGCTTTGCAGGCGTGCATTTAGAACAAATGAATGAAACCTTCTTGATATGGATAAATAATGCAGACTCCACTATTGGGATAGTGGGTGTTGGTGCGTAACCAGCCGCAAGTGTTCGTTGTTCCTTTCCCCAACCACCAGTCACCCCGCCCTCCCCAAAACCGCGAAACTGATTTGCTGATACATCTTGTGATGTCAGAGAGCACTACAGAGTTGAAAATATAGGGTGTTAAGGTAGGTGAATTGGCAGTCAACAGGGCCGATGATGGAGCAGACACATGGCTACATGCTAAAATCCCTCCTGGAATTGTTTATATATTTTTTAGATATTTTCCGAGTTTATATTGAATTTTCAGTGGTGTCTTTTGTCAAATAGTTTGGTTACACACTGTTGTAGGTACATTTTCACAACTTCAACTGAAGTAAATATGCACAGTAACCGATATGTATTCAACTGAAGTATTCAAAAAGTTCAAGTTGACATTTTATCATACTTTTGGTTGAATTCAAGAAATTGGATTCCCACACTCTAGGCGATGGTCCATCCCAAGCCCCCCATATCTCTTTGCAATTTCAAAATACTTCTAAACTGGCATAATGAGGTTGTTTGTTTAGGGTTCAATGGAGGAAGACGAAGTAGAAGGCATGTGCAACAATGTTTGCATAACTAAATACCACAGGTGCCTTTCCGACCCCACAACTGAAGACCACAAGTGGCTTTCCGACCACAAAATCAACGAAGAAAATACATAGAAAAGAAAGAAAGAAGGCGTTGATTACGACAGGGAAATAAAATGTGGTAATACCATGGAAGGTCACCAGCAAGATGCTCTGGCACAAATGGATTTTGATGATCAAGTTGTCCCTAAAAAATTTAGAAACCCAAAAATGGCCTTGGGATTGGCCTGAACCCGAGTTTGTGCATGTCCCAGAGCAAAGAATTCGAATGCTGAGGAAATGGACGTGGAATCAGACAAGTAGGAATGAGGCTCCATGTCGGAGGAAAAGCTTCCAGAGTCTACTAAATCCACTCAAGAGGTAGGTAATTGCATTTTACTTTCATTGTTTAATTATAGGAATTACTGCAATAAACTTGCACATGAAGGACTTCCGATGGCTTAGGTGCCAGGTTTGTATGGTAAATTTTCTGCTAAAACTGCCTAGGTCTTGATTCAGAGGCATAAAATGGGATGAATCTTGAGTTTGATTCTGTGTCTTTTCAAATTTAAACATGTATATGTTAATTCATTTTATCAGAAATCAATTGAAACTTTAGCTTTTCAATTTTAGAGGATTGGAAATGAATTAGCCACAGGACAAATACTAACAAGTTAATTTCATAATTACAATGGTCCCAAAATAAATCAATTCAGAGTGATTGTGTCGACATGTATGTCCCAGTTATAATGGATGATATCATAAACCCTAACACCAATATAGGAAGGATTGGGGGCTTAAGTAGCTTCAAGAGCTTAGCTTATCATTTCCACATTAATTTTTCTTCATATGGTGCTTTTAAATGTTCCAAATTTCATTTTAGAATTTGCTATACAAGAAATTTCTATCTCTAAACCTTTGTCTGGTTAGGTTGATAAAAATGCACACATTATAGCTGACAAATTGAAGAGGAAAATTTAATTGGAGGTGGAGCTGAAGGGTTTGACAAAAAAGAAATATCATTTTGTTCAAATGCTTCAAGCATGTAAATTTCATCTTTGACCTTGTTTCTGTTAATTTTATGTTACTTGTCGTGTGCTTCTGTAGCAGGTCATATCAGAATAAGTTTGGGATTTATTTCGTGGCATGAGAGATTTGATTCACAATTGTGAAATTTTATCTAAAACATGACTAGTTGTGCGATCTGGATTCTGTATTAGCCACAACTATAAATTTTATCATTGACCTTGTTTTTGTTAATTTTATGTTGTCGTGTGCTTCTGCTTCTGTAGCGGGTCATATCAGAATAAGTATGGGATTTATTTTGTGGCATGAGAGTCATTTTATTCACGATTGTGAAATTTTATCTAAAACATGACTAGTTGTGCAATCTGGATTCTGTATTGGCGACATCTAAATGGGCAGACAATTGTATTCCTATCCTATTTGAGCAGGAAAAACAATTTTTTAGTTTGTAACAGATTCTTACTAATGAAGAAGAAATGAAGAAAAGAGGTGAAATGGTTGTGCTATCATCTGCGATGCATGTCTCTGTTCCTTTTCAAGGAGAAGCTACAGCTGATTGATCCCATAGAAGGCAGTCTGGTCGTAATTGTTATGGTGATTTAGAAGAAATAGAGTGTTCCTTTTCAAGGAGAAGCTACAGCTGATGGATACCATACAAGGCAGTCTTGCCGTAATTTTTATGGTGATTTAGAAGAACTGGAGGAAGACTGCACTCAAAGTTCGCATTCACACAATCTACATCATGTGCCTGGACCAGCGGGAACTGTGGGTTCAGTTCTTGGTTGCCCACCAAATAGCTCGAAACAACAAATCCAGGTATGCCTTTGCTTTCCTTGAGGATATCTTTTATATTTATAAATATATGTTTGAGACTTACATTGTTAGTGCATTTATAGAGGTAATGGTGGCATTTATAAAGGTAATGGGATTAATGAACCATGGATTGCATAGGAAAATAAGGCTCAGAATCATCACACTGAATGTTTAATGGGAACTGGATGTTGTAAGAAGAAAATGTCTCTACTTAATATGTCAGATACGGTTGGTCCTAGAACTCTTGAAATTACACTTTTTATATGTTTTCTTTCTTTTTTCTATTAAAATTTTCATACATATCAAGGTGAATGAACCATCTTAGCCAGCATTAAGTATTAATAAGTGCTATAATCATTGGATTTTCCAATTCTACGTAGCCTAGGAGAGCCTTATCAAAACAAAGTTGCACAATTTGTTTCACTATTTTTTCTGTTGGTGTGCTAAAAGGTGAGACGACCCAACTCTTTCAATCAAGCTGGCTAAACAAAGGCTCAAGCTTCTTATCCAAAGCAAAAATAACCAAACCCCCCTAAGGGAAAGGGGAAATAGTTCCAAGTCCCACGTTTGGATTGAAATTCCTACCAAAACATAACCCTGCCGAAGAGTCTTAACGAAAGGTTCAAGAGAATCCCTTTCAGTAGTAGCAGTAGCCCTAAGTAGCAACAATATTTGCAAGCAAGCACATCCTACTATAAGAGAAAACGAGATGAGTATTTAAAAGTAGATTCAATAGTGAATTAGATTTCACCTTATATATGTGTGTGTGTGTGTGTGTGTGTTCAGGGCTACTTTATCATCGAGTCAATGTTCTTGAGATGGGTAGGGTTAAAATTCTCATCATTAAGTACTTTTGATAACCAGAATATTGAAATTGCTGGATTTGGGAATTCTAATTCCAAAATTTCTATACCTCGAGGTGTATTTTGGTGGCTTGGACTGCCATAGAAAATTTCTTTTGCGCTCATCTTCTTCATCATCATAGTCGTCAAACATAGGTTAACTAGATTTTTGAGAGGAAGAATGCTGACTTGAATTTGTTACATTTTCAAATATTGACATCTTATCCTCAAAAAAGATCATTGGTTTCATACTATATCCCCCATGATATTGTTGGCTGGAAATATCTACACGAGACCTATCATCCTTTGACCTCGAAATTGCCCGAACTACCATTGGAAATGAAATTTTCTCCATTTCTCTCCCTAAACTTTAAATGTCAAGCAAATGATTATTCATTCTAGACCTGATATTTTTATAACAACTTTCCAATCCATTCACTTATATTCCCCTTCATTTTGATCATTAAAAGTGATGCATGAAGCTTATCTTCACCTTCAGAGATAATTTCTCTCGAGTTATCTGATTTTTTTATTTACGTTTGTATTCCCAGATTCACGTTTTGTAAGATCGATAGCAGCTCATATAGTCATTGTTGCATAAAAAACTCACTCAAAAATTTCTTGAGTTGCACCGGTGACATCCATGTTCACATTTTCTTATTTTATACCCATGAATACCCCAACAATAAATTTTATGGCCATATCATGGCTATTCATCCTAGCTTCCATTAGTTCACCAGCATGTAGATCATCTTCACATGTGTCAAAATTATAATCTTTTGTTGGATGTGGACTCAATCCTTTGATTTGGAGATTACTACGAGGAGGAAGTCAAAATTTCAAGTATAAATGCTAAATAGATATATCAATTGTTGTTGTCTGCCAAAATTTTCACTTTTTTGTAAGCAGATATGTTTTATTAGATTATGGAAAAAATATACCGGCAAACAATATAGACAAGAAAAGATTCAGAGCTAGCATGTCTAAAGGAAACAAATCTAGTTAGATGACTTGGGAATGAGTCCAGAAAGTTTTTTGCTCCTGAGAGGCCACTTGCAATATGAAAATGGGACTGGGCCTACCCTTAGGGAAACCAAGCCATACCGGTCCTTTACGCAACATGGATTTATCTTGACTACTAGATTAAAGGATTTCTCCCATATGGAAACCAAAAACAACAATAACATATAAAGGAAGTAGACCTATAGAAAAGCAATACTATTTTAGAGGCCATGACTAGAGGAAATTGGTATGTGGCCATTAGTAATGTCCTTGGACACATGAATTGTGAAAAGGTTGTATGGGAAAGCACTCATTTGAACTAATTATAGGGTTCCACCATTCTTGCAAATTAGCTAGGAGCATAGATTGACAAGTAGAGTGTCTAACTAGAGCCAACTTTTTTGATGGTCTATATATTTAGCTAGCAAAACATGTGCTACAAAGGTCTTAGAATTCCAGTATAATTTTACAGTGTTATAGAGAAATTGTACTAGCTTTCATTGTTGATATTATTATAGACTCTTGTACTAGCTTTCATTGTTAATCATACAACAGAATCTGGACTCCCTTCATTGGGTGGAGTTACTGTGGAAGCAACTTCAGAGTGAGAAGAAATACCTCTGGAGTCCTTGGTGTCGATTGAGGGTGGGGTTTGTTGAGATTTTGGGTAGCATCGGATGTGATCTAGCTCTAAAAATTTGTGGAGGGGCTAGAACAAATGAGATCTCCAAGACCCAGAAATCGTTTGGAGAAATTCCACCCGGTGTAAAAGTTATTCAAATAATTATTTTTTAATGGGGACCCTAAATCTAACTTAGGGAAATTGAAAAATTAAAGTGAATTAATTTACACATGTGGTGAGAATGTTCTAAGTGACGTGGATCAAGCATTCTCTAATCTTAGTCGTTGATTAGTGATTAGATCACGACCATTGATTTCTCAATGAAAAAAGTATTAAAGGAAGGCTTGGGGTCAGTTGGAGGATACACACAGAGTAGCAACACTTGAGCTAAGTCGAAATTTTGGGGCGTGGTTTGCTGAGAATTTATGAGTGAGCTTGCAGTGCTGGTGAGGGGCAGATCGACAAGGGATATTCAGATTCAAGGCTGAGAATACATATATCGGAGAGGTAGATTCGTACCAGGCAGCACATAGGCTAGCATGAGGGACGCAACCCAACCAAGTTGACGCAGAGACAACGGAGAGGGTGACAAAGAGGCAGTGAAAAGGCCTTTAGGGTGATGTAGGGGTAGCCTGTACTGTGCAGAGGCTGCACTGGGCAGGAGAGTTTGACGCAGTAGCTGGAAAAGCTACGCTAGGGTTCAAGTGGGCCAGAAAGGGCTCGAATTCAATAATTCCTGAAGGGTTTGAATCAACCATATTTTTTGTCTCCGAGTGATAAGGTACAACTGCCATGAAATTCTCTATCGGGTAAACCACTACTCGTGCTCTTGATGTATTCAGATTTTGCTTAATAATAATACCCTCAAAGAGTTGCTGCACCGGTTTTCCTGCATTGGTTTTTTTCGGGGACATTTGTCTGAAAAATCATGTGTGTCCTTTGTCATATGTGCGCTATGTTTCAGTAAATGATCTGTATATGTGTAGGTTGCACATTGTGTTTACTTCATTGTTTTCTGAATATTTCTGAAAATAATTTGTATAATTATAACAAAAGTAGGAGAAGTAAATCAAGGCACTGCAGTAGGGAGCTGCAGTATAGATGTGGAAGTTTCAGTGGCAGTGACATGGGCAGCATTACAAAAAGCAACAGTGCAGTGGATGGAGGGCAACAGTCCAAGCATCATCAATGCAGAGACCAATGTCAGAGATAAGGGGATGCTATAGTGGTGGAGTGTTGCTAGAGAACATTCCTCGCTAAGATGGAGTGTTGAGATTTTGGGTAGCATCAAATGTTCTCTAGCCCCGACTTGACCAAAATCGGATCTGAAGATTTCTGTGTCCAAGTTGACTCAAGAAGTGCGTGTTAAAGGGGTCTGTTCATCAGTTGGGAAAGTTGCATAAGCCTCGTGATTGTTGAGCGTATTTTTGGAGTGTATTGTAAGATTAGAAGCCGAATCTAATAAATTGATTGAATATGCCTTGTTATTCTCCAATTTGGATCAAGCTCCATGAGTCTATGTAGAAGCGAGTGAACAATTTGTATGCAGAGAGAAGGGCCTCATACTATTTGTCTTAGTAGCAATCTCCAGGAGGAATTATTGAATGTTCTAAAAGGCCGAATCGTTGTGTATTCCAGCAGGGGTTTCAAGGTCAAATTATGCTCAATATAAAAAAAGAAAAGAAAAGAAAATTTTGGAAATTTCCCTTTGCTGTACAGATATCAGTTTGTGACTCTTATTCCTGCGCTACATAGAGACTGGAATAATTGATATGGCCTTTGTCACAAATAGAAGATGTTGTGCTGAACATTCATAATTTTGGGTATGAATAGAGGATCGTAAGATATCTTTACTAGTTGTACGTTTTATTTCTTCACAAGAGGTCAAAGTTATTTTAGAGCCATATACTGTCCTCTGAATAATGCAGGTGTTGTGGGAAAATCGTATTTCTTGTGGATAAGTCATGCTAGACTCCCTCGAGTTGCCTTGTTGGCTATGCTCGCATTTTTCACCTATTTAAAGGCCACCAACGAGTTCATTCTTGAGCGTGGGGTTTAACATCTAGAATTTTTTTTTTTTAATTTCTGGGCTCATATATATATATATATATATATATATATATATATATATATATATCAGATGTGAAAGCCTCTAATCTGTTGAAGGAAGCGTACCAGGGTAGATTATATCTCACACCAGACTTGTATGTCTATTGTTCTATGTCAACAGTGGTATACAGTATGAAGTCATAGCTTCAGATCAAGCCGATAGTGATGCAAAAATGACTGCAGGAAAAATCTGTATTATAGCCCAGTAATGATCTCAGTTGAAAGTAAGTCTCTAGACTATGAATTGGAAGAAAGTTATTGAAAGTAAACCAACCTGACTCTTAATGGTTGAATGTTCCTTCAAACTTGAACCGAGGATGAAATACCTCAGGAGTCTTGAAGTCTTGCTTTAGGACGGTGTCCTTTAAGCTCAGGAGTAGATAGGCTCCACCAAGGAAAGGAGATGGCTGTAGATGTTAGGCCTAAGCTACAAATGACAGTCCTCTGAAAGATCAAAGGAAGTAGAAGTATCTCCTCCTGCACATTGATTATTTTAAAAACTGTCCATGTAACTAGGACTGATAACCAGTCGCAGATGTCTCTTTGGGGAAGATCTCTTCTCAAATATTCAGGGGGAGCTGATGTTTTCTTTAGCTTTAAGCTGAAGTTGCTGATCTGACATCTTGCAAGTACTCTGAGGTACACTATCAAAATTTCTGAAGCACAAGTATGATGAACAGTAAAGTTATAATTCATCTCACGAGTGAAGTTTGGAAGAATTGTTTAGGTTGTACATCGAAAACAGTCAGCCATGTGAGGTAGCTCTTTAGTGAATCCTGTTGCAGAAGAAGATTCCGATAATATTGTACTTCTCACAGCTAAGACATGGCTCAGATCAATAGGAATGGAATCGTACTTGAATAAAAGGTTAATCTCAACTTTGGAGAAGGATTGAAGATCATGGCCTTGAGATATGTCTGTGATTCTATGATCAATTTTCCTCTATCGTATATGCCTCATTTTTTCTGTCTCAGAGGGAGTAAGATCAACATCTTCTTCGTCAAGATATACAAGAAGCTAAGGACTGCTAAAGTGCTTCTATAATCTCAAAAGGAAGGCATAGACTATGATGATATACTTGCACTGGTGATCTGATATACTACCATCCGATCTATTATTGCCCATACTGCTACACAAGGATAGAGTCTACATTAGATGGATGTGAAGACTGTTTTTCTGCATGATTCGATAAAGGAAGAGGTGTATGTGGAGCAACCTCTGGGTTTCGAAGTCCAGGATAGAGACACCCATGTATGCAGGTTGAAGAAATCCCTCTATAGGTTGAAGCAAGCCCCCAGGGCTTGGTACGAGAGGATAGATAGCTACTTGATAAAGCTGGGCTTCACTCGAATTAATGTTGATCTGAACCTTTACTTCAAGGTTGTTAAAGAAAAGCCTCTCATTCTGATTCTCTATTTGGACGATCTCTTCCTGATAGGTGTTGACCCTCTCATTCATCAGTGTAAGAGGGAACTCGCTTCCGAGTTCGAGATGAAGGACCTCAGACTGAGGCATTAATTCCTAGGCTTGGAGGTCTGGCAGAGACCTAGAAATATTTTCCTCTCTTAAGGAAAATATATTATGAAGCTGTTGGGCTCGTAATAGCAAATCCTACTGAGTATCATCAACTCGTAGGGGTCCTGATGTTCTTAGGGAACATCCGTCTGGACGTAAGTTGTGCAGTGAACATTTTGAGTCAACACATGGTTGATCCTCATAACATTCACTGGGTTGGTGCCAAGAAACTCTTGAGATATCTCTAGGGCACGATAAACCATGGGCTTAGATGCACTGCTGGGAGTTTGAGACTCTGTGTATATGCTGATGTCGATTGGGCTGGAAGTGTGGTGGATCGCAAGAGCACATATGGATACTGCTTCACACTTAGGTCTGCTTCGTGCAGGAAGCAGAGGTTGGTAGCTTTGAGCACCGCTGAGGCTGAGCACATTGCAGCATGTATGGCCTACTGTGAAGCCACCTGGTTGTGAAAGCTCTTTAGTGAGTTGTTCAAGCATGTGACAGATGCCACCGTTATCCTTTGTGATAACCAGAGGGGGATTCATTTGTCAGAGAATCCCATGTTTCATGATCGATCCAAGCAGGTAACACTTTTTCTAGGACATGGTACAACGAGGCGCTGTAAGGCTCATATAGGAACTGATGAGTTGGTCGTAGATATTCTCACTAAGCCCTTGGGGAAGGTCAAGTTCCTAACCTTCCAGGAGAATCTTGGAATCGTGGAACGACCCTATTTGGAGGGTCATATTGGACGATGAGCTCTGGGAGATTCAAGGGGGCTTTGGGGATAGCTTCTTGACGCTATAACCAACCACAGGGTTAGGCTTGCCGAACCTAGTTGGTGTGCTTCCACCCCACCATGATGTTATTGAGTTGGTTTACCTCTCTCTGATATGTGCCTCGTATGCATCCTACCCATGGAGTTTTGGACTCATGGGAAGTACCTTTCATTTGGCCAATGAGGTGGGAAATGTGAATAGAGACCATAGCAAGACCGATGGACGCATCGTAGATTTCCATACTCTCTATGTCTAGGATGGCACGGTCCAACCACTTGATCTGGGATCAAGTATAGTGAGGTTTCAGACCTCCAACTGACTTCGGGTTAGTATATGACTCTCTTGAGTCCTAGTGAGGTTTCAGGCCTCCAACTGACTTCAGGCTAGGTAAACCAACTTCGAGTTGGTATGAGGCTCTTTGTGAGTCTTATAGAGGTTGCAGACCTCTGGGCTGAATCTATCAGCTGGGAATGATGTCTAGGTGACTGACCCACTTATGTTTTGAAATAAAGAAGCCAACAAAGCAAGTTACGGCGGGATGATGCACGATGTTTGGATGGCACTGGTGGATGGTGTTCTCCCTAGTTGAGAAGGAGTGCTAATTTTGGGCAACTAGGTCCAAAATCCATGTTGTGATGCTCAGATGATGATGCCAATATTTTTATTGGATTCCTCTTTCAGAGAGGTGCAATATCGATCTAAAGATCATCTTGATCGGATGAGCAGAACATGTATTTTGAATTTATTCCACATGTGCAAGGTTGACCTAATTTATCCCACATGCATAAGAGATGTGTCACACACCCCCATAGATGCCTATATATTGGAGACACTTGGAGTTCATTTTACACACACATTTTGGAGGCATTCTCTTCTCTCATGGATGGTGTTGCGATTAGGGCTTCTCATGGTGATGCAGTTAGGGCTTCTTGGTGCAACGTCTTGATGGAGCGTTTTTGATGAGCAGTCTTGGGGTTGTGTGACACATTGGGTTGGCTGACCTTATGGAGACTTTGCTGGTTGAAGCATCTTGCTGATCGACGTAACACCACCATTCTTTATCTCTGTTTTTTTCTTGTCTTCCATCTATATATTGGTATGTTCTATCTGCATCTTACTTTCATGTGATTGAGCCCTAGAAGTTTAAGTAAATTTGCATCTAGGATAGAACATCTTCAGAAATTAACAATGTTTCAGTGAATGATCTGTATATGTGTAGGCTGAAATTTGTGTTTACTTCGTTGTTTTCTAAATATTTCTGAAAATAGCTTGTATAATTAAAACACAATTAGGAGAAGTAATTCAAAACACTGCAGTAGGGTTTTTGTAATTTTCAAAGATGAAAAAATCGCGATATTATCGCGATAATTTGAAATTATCGCGATTTTTTCAACCAAACGATAATATCGGCGATAATTTGAAATTATCGTTATCGCGATATTATCGCGATAATTTCGAAATAATCGCGATTATTTCAGTAAAAATCGTGGGCCCATCAAATAGCAACCCTATAAGTTCAAAAATCGATTTTTTTTTTTGGTCATTTTTGCAGCCCTCTCATTTTCCTGACACACTCTGTTGGCAGTGCATGGTAATGTTAAATTCTTAAAGTAAAAGTGATATTTCCTTTATTTTTCATATTTCCTTTATTTTTCATTTTCATCCTTTTACTTAAATTTTTAACATTACCATGAAATGACTCAGGATGTTTAAGAGTGGTTTCGACCTCATTGGATTTCATATGGAGAAACTAGAATTTTAGATTTCACTCAAAATTCAGCAGACTTAATGGTTTTCAGGGTTTCATGGTTTGGGTATTGCATTGTTTCCATTTGATTCTATTATGTGTAAGGGTATGAGATTGGCATTTGATCAAGAGTATGAAGTCCTTTAAGAACCTTGATGTTGGTGGCATTGATTGTTGAACTTTGTTGATGTTGGTGGTATTGATTGTTGAACTCCCCTACTGTGGCCTTAACAAGAATGTACCCTTCACCCAAAGGAAAACAACTGGTTAGGCATGTTAATCTTTTTCTACCGCATTTTAAGGTTGAGCAATCCAAGTCTGAAGACTTTGAGCTAGATGATGTTTATGTATCTCTTGTTGATGATCCCATTTCTAGTAGCGATGAATCAATGATGAGTTTCATGAGGAGGAGGAGGAGGAGGTGACACCACCTACCCCTGCTATCGGTAGAGGACGTGGTCTACCTCATTTAGCTCCTAGTGCTTCAGGATCTGGAGCACAACAGAGTCCATTGCCAGCCCCGCCAACTTCTTCGTCTAGAGGGAAAGCTGTTACATTTTCTCGCAAGAGGGGCAGAGGAAATCAGTAGTATAGGTTATTTGGTGCATTCCTTTGTATATAACATTATGACTCGTGATATGAGATACATTATTATATTTTTTGTTGATATTTTGTGGTTGAGTTGAGACTCAGGACTTAGTATTCAGGACAGGATTCAGTTTTATGTGTGATGTAGCACTAGACATGATATTACACATCTTATATATTAGTTTTTTTTTCATATTTATGTGTCAATGCATTTATTTTATGCTGTAGATGCTTTAAATATTAAAAAAATTGAAAAAAAATGAATATTTTTGTATGTGCTGATTTTTTCCCGATAATTACGATTTTTTCCCGATAATTACGATTTTTTCCGATTTTTTCCCCTCGGCGATAATATCCCGATAACGATTTTTTCATCTTTGGTAATTTTTGTATTCAGAAATTTTCAGAGGGTTTATATCTCTATATTTCCTCAATGGCTTGTGGGTCGAAGTTGCATACCTCTGGAGCTCTAGACTAGCCTTTTTTTTCGACATATCAATTTTCAGCAGATTCTGGACTCCCTTCATCGGGTGGGTTTACTGTGGAAGCAGGGTGGAAGAAATGCCTTTGGAGACCCTGTTGTAGATTGAAGGTGGGGTTTATATCTCTAGATTCCGTTAGTGGCTGGTGGGTAGAGGTTGCATATCTTTGGAGCCCTCGACTAGCTTGTACTTGAGTATTCTCTGATTGAATGGTGGAGATAGGATAAACCTCTAGAATCCCAGGATACCTGGCAATGGAGGTGTACTGTCCCAAGCTCAATCACCCATGTGCTTTTAAATAAATAAAATATTTTGTACAATCCTTTCTAAATCTAATCATGATGAATTAATATAGGTAATAAGTTACTCATGAATGACCATGCATAAATAACTGCGAATGCTAAAATTTTACGTGCATATGAGGTAGTATGTCTGGTTATGCATGCCTACAAACATGGTTATATTAATATGATATTGGTATAAAATGGTGTATAGGTTCATAATATTCCTATCTGTAGTTATCTCAATGCAATATGGCAAAGAATAGTTCCAACCTGAACTTGATATTGACCTGTTAGAGGGACACATTCTTAGTTATTAATGTATCACTTAGAATTCAACATATGATTGTCCTGGCATATATTCTGCTACTGTAAATCTCATACCAGAATAGCATGTACTTGAGTATTCTCTACTTGAATGGTGGAGATAGGATAAGCCTTTATAATCCCTGGATATCTGGAAACTTCAATGACTTGTGGGTGGCAGTTGCATACCTCTAGAGCTCTGGACTAGCCTTTTTTGCTAGCATATCAATTTGCAGTAGACTCTGGACTCCCTTCACCGGGTGGGGTTACTGTGGTTGCAACTTCAGGGTGGAAGAAATACCTTTGGAGACCTAGTTGTATATTGAAGGTGGGGCTTATCTCTGGATTCCCTTAGTGGCTAGTGGGCAGAGGTTGCATATCTCTAGAGCCCTCGACTAGCCTGTACTTGAGTATTCTTTAACTGAATGGTGGAGATAGGATAAGCCTTTAGAATCCCTGGATATCTGGAAACTTCAATGGCTTGTGGGTGGAAGTTGCATACCTCTGGAGCTCTGGACTAGCCTTTTTTGCTGGCATATCAATTTGCAGTAGACTCTGGACTCTCTTCATCGGGTGGGATTACTGTGGTAGCAATTTCAGGGTGGAAGAAATACCTTTGGAGACCCTGCTGTAGATTGAATTTGGGGTTTATATCTTTGGATTCCCTTAGTGGCTGGTGGGTAGAGGTTGCATATCTCTAGAGCCCTCAACTAGCCTATACTTGAGTATTCTCTGCATGAATGGTGGAGAAAGTATAAGCCTCTAGACTCCCTGTATATCTGACAACTTCAATGGCTTGTGGGTGGAAGTTGCATATCTCTGGAGTTATGGTTAGACTTTTTTGCTTGCATATCAATTTTCAGTAGACTCTGGACTCCCTTCCACCGGGTGGGGTGATTGTGGCAACAAATTCAGGGTGGAATAAATACCTTTGGAGACCCTGCTATAGATTGAAGGTGAGATTTATATCTCTGGATTCCCTTAGTGGTTGGTGGGTAGAGGTTGCATATCTCTGGAGCCCTAGACTAGCCTGTACTTAAGTAGTATTTGCTTGAATGGTGGAGATAGGATAAGCCTCTAGAATACCTGGATATTTGGCAACTTTTTTCTTGAACAATATTCTCAATCCCTGGAATTAAGCTCAGTGGTGACAAATGCACGAGAAGCTGGGTTGCAGCAAGTCTACAGTTTAGAGGTGTACTGTCCCAACCTCAATCGTCCATGTGCATTTAAATAAATAAAATCTTGTGTACAGTCCTTGCCAAATCTAGTCATGTTGAATTAATATAGGTAATAAGTTGTTCATGAATGACCATGCATAAATGACTGTGGATGCTGAAATTTTAGGTGCATATAAGGTAGTATGCCTAGTTATGCATGTCTGCAAAACATGGTTATCTTAATATGATATTCGTATAACATGGTGTATAGGTTCATAATATTCCTATTATCTTAATGCAATTTGGCGAAGACTAGTCCCAGCCTGAACTTGATATTGACCTGTTGGAGGGACACATTCTTAGTTATCAATGTATCACTTGTATTCTGTGAAACTGGATTCGTTGGGGAGGGGCCAAGAATCCTGAATCCTACGTATCTGATATGATATGGAGGGATTCATATCCAATTCTCTGGATTCAGTCGTATCTGTACAAGGTACGTCGAATCCCGACCGTACCCTGTATGGATACGGCCGAATCCGGAGAATCGGGTACGAATCGCTCCGTAAAACTGGATCTAAGCACAGAAATACCATTATAAAAAAATTATGAGCATGTTTAACATTCATCTTCCTTGGTATTGGTGATCTGTTTGGGCTATTTTCTGATCCATGATTGGTTGCCATCACTTACATTTTCTCTTCTCACATCTGCCAACCATACCTCACTGTTTATGACTTTCACAAACGTCTCTGAACCTCATTTGTTTGTTCACACTTATGGTTGAAGGGCACACATTGTTTATGCTAAGGTGTAGTATTTTGTTTCAAAATTTACACAAATGAGTTCATTCTCTAAATCTAGCAAATCTTGATTACTTAAGTGATAAATCTAAGAGTTCGATGGCACAACATACTTAGTGAAGTAGCATTGATCATTTTGTGTACCAAAGTGGCATTAATATTCCAAGTGCTTGTTGGCATTATCTTGAAAGCCTCATTAGCGCATTGATAAATCTTGTATCTTTTTTAAATTTGACAATTTTATGATGTATCAATGTATCAAATTTCAATGTATCATGTATGAGTATCTAAGATCTTAAATCTATGTTTGAATCAATGAATTTGTATGAATTTGTGTAAAAAATATCTAATTTTTAATATATATATATATATATATATATATATATATATATATATAATATATATAACGTATCATATCTCGAAAGTGTCCTGTTCTGGGGGTCACCATATCCCGAATCTGATTCTCGAATCCCCGTATCCATCAAATACCGAATCCCCGTATCAGGTGACTTAGCTTATATTCCTATTTGTAGTTATCTTGATGCAATATGGCGAAGACTAGTCCAAACCTAAACTTGATATTGACCTGTTGGAGGGACACATTCTTAGTTATCAATGTATCACTTAGAATTCAACATATGATTGTTTTGGAATATATTCTACTACTGTAAATCTCATACTAGAATAGTTTGCACTTGAGTATTCTCTTCTTGAATGCTGGAGATAGGATAAGCCTCTAGAATCCCTGGATATCTGGCAAATTCAATGTCTCGTGGTTGGAAGTTGCATACCTCTAGAGCTCTGGACTAGCCTTTTTTGCTAGCATATCAATTTGCAGTAGACTCTGGACTCCCTTCACCAGGTGGGGTTACTGTGGCAGCAAATTCAGGATGGAAGAAATACCTTTGGAGACCTTGTTGTAGATTGAAGGTGGGGCTTATATCTCTGGATTCCCTTAGTGGCTGGTGGGTAGAGGTTGCATCTCTGGAGCCCTCAACTAGTCTATACTTGAGTATTCTCTGCTTGAATGGTGGAGATAGGATAAGTCTCTAGAATCCCTGGATATCTAGCAACTTCATTCGCTTGTGGGTGGAAGTTGCATACCTCTGAAGCTCTGAACTAGCCTTTTTTGATGGCATATCAATTTGCAGTAGACTCTGGAATCCCTTCACCGAGTGGGGTTACTATGGCAACAACTTCAAGGTCGAAGAAATACCTTTGGATACCCTGTTGTAGATTGAAGGTGGGATTTATATATCTGGATTCCTTTAGTGGTTGGTGGGTATAGGTTGCATATCTCTGGAGCCCTAGACTAGCCTGTAATTGACTATTCTCTTCTTGAATGGTGGAGATGGGATAAGCCTCTAGAATCCTTGGATATCTGAAAACTTCAATGGCTTGTGGGTGGAAGTTGCATACCTCTATAGCTCTGGAGTCTGGACTAGCCTTTTTTCTGGCATATCAATTTGCATTAGACTCTGGACTCCCTTCACTGGGTGGGGTTACTGTGGCAGCAACTTCAGAGTGGAAGAAATTCCTTTGGAGACCCTGTTGTAGATTGAAGGTGGGGTTTATATCTCTGGATTCCCTTAGTGGCTGGTGGGTAGAGGTTGCATATATTTGGAGCCCTCGACTAGCCTGTACTTGAGTATTCTCTTCTTGAATGGTGGAGATAGGATAAGCCTCTAGAATCCCTGGATATCTAGCAACTTGGTTCTTGAACAATATTCTCAATCCCTGAAATTAAGTTCAGTGGTGACATATGCACGAGAAGCCGGGTTGCAGCAAGTCTACAGTTTGGAGGTATACTGTTCGAAGCTCAATCACCCATGTGCATTTAAATAAAGAAAATGTTGTGTACAGATCTTGCTAAATCTAATGATGTTGAATTAATATAGGTAATAAGTTTCTCATGAATGACCATGCATAAATAACTGCGGATGCTGAAATTTTAGGTGCATATGAGGTAGTATGCCTGGTTATGCATGCCTGCAAAACATGGTTATCTTAATATGATATTGGTATAACACGGTGTATAGGTTCATAATATTCCTATTTGTAGTTATCTTAATGCAATATGGCGAAGACTAGTACCAGCTTGAACTTGGTATTGACCTGTTGGAGGGACACATTCTTAGTTATCGATGTATCACTTAGAATTTAGCATATGATTGTTCTAGCATATATTCTGCTACTGTAAATCTCATATCAGAATAGACCAACAAGTTGATTATGTGTATTTTGTATGATCTCTGTTCTCCTGTTGGATGAGGAACAGTGTCAGGATGTTGTTTCCAGACCGTCTTCCAGGAGACATATACTCCTGGACTTACATTACATCCAGTAGTGTAAATTTGTTGCAGCAAAATGAGAAATCCTCAAGGTTTCTGGAAGACAAATTGAGCTGATATATTACTCCACCTATTCTTCTTCTTTAATGACTCTAGTTATCACCATATATAGACTACATACAGATTCAGGACTTCGAAGAAAAAATATCCCCCTTATTAGGCGGATAAAAAAACAAACCTCACATATCCATCCTCTCCTGAAAACTGAAATGGAAAGTGGTGAAGAATTAGTGGAAGTGTCAAAGGAAACCATTGTGTAGTTGCAAAAAAAGTTCAAGAAACTTGACAATGGATTCAAGGCATCGTTGAGCAGGCAGACTGCATTAGTCAATGTGGTTGTAACCATTGCCACAACTGCAATACAGGTAGGAGCTATTGGGGCTGTAATGGGTATTCTTACTTCAGATATATCATCCACTCTACTGACCCAAGCAAATGGGGTTAATCCTCAAGCCATGGCTTCAATCAAGCACACACAGGTACAAATGAAAATGCCTTGTTTTCCTTATTGGGCATCAACTGCTTTACATTTTCCTTGCATACTGATGGAATGTTTTCCCTAGTTTTAATATCTATCTTGTTTTGATGAATGGTGGATTCTGTTAAATTAAAAGGTAAGTTTTACATCTTTATTTATAGCTTGAACTCAGTTCTTTTCAGAATTTTTGCTAAGATAAGTCACAATAAATTCAACTAAAACATGCTTATACAATGTTACTCCTTAAGATAGAAAAATGATTGATGAATTGTGTGGATTGATTCTTGTGGCTCAATATATTCTCCCAACAAGTCTGTTCTTGCATCTCAGATTTTATTGTTCTCTCTGAAGAAAGATCACTTGATTTATAACTTGACTGCAACTAAATGTAACATCTCAGTTTTGCATCATTGCTTCATGATGTATCCATTTCGCTAATGGTTAGCAAAAGACCCAATTCATTGAAATAATTCAAAGGAAATGAATTTAGTAAATGTGATACAAACATATAAGGGAGAATGTTGTCATTCTAAGAGAGGTAAAATGGAATACAAACCACGTATCCACAGCATTATAAATTCCCTGAGATTGTCCCAATCGACACGTCTTCTCTACACCTCAACTACAGCAATCATGGTAGCAGTTTTGTAATATTTTAAATAGCAAAGGAGAGTTGATTATTTCGTTCCTCCCGCAAGTTTGAGAAATGCATTTATCTTTATGTTCTTTTTTGTGTCTCATGCATGAGATCCAAGCGAAGGGTGCACTGACATGTATGGAATGCCGTGTTTGAAATTTGTAACACGACCACTTACCTAACTAGTTGTGGCTTCTATGCTAACCCAAGAGTCAAAGTCCAGTTGTGAGAACGGGGTAAAAGTCACCCCACCCCCCCCCCCCAAACCCCCCCTTTATTTTTAGCCCATTTAGATTTTCACCTGTGATATCTAATTGCAATCATTCAGTGCATCTTCCATGTTTGTAGTTTGCTCAATCCTAAAGATTAAGACTCTGCAACTTTTAATGGGTAGAAAGCACCATGCACAAGAACAACCCTATTGGCTCAATCAATGGAAGGCTGTCAGTAAAACATCATTCTATAAATTTTAATCATTCATGAGTTTATACCCACACTAGATGTCATAATGCTATCATTTTCATTTCTATCCCCCTAACATCCTTAGTGTGGTAATAAAAACATTGAAGATATTAGTCCACATACCTATGAATGAATACGATCAAGAATCTATCTTGATCTGTGCTTACTACTTAGGAAAGGAGTGTTAACGTGCTTACAAAGTGCACAACTCTTGCACAGTCCTATCTCCTTGATCTTGAACTCCAATGATCACTGCACCATCTTCTTCAAGAAAGGTACTACTCCATAATGCATGGGACCAAATTTTATGTGCAATAACTCACACAAACTGTCACTTTTATACACTAAAGCACCTTGCTTCAATAGATCTGCTAGATTCTTTGATACAATTTGTAACAAAACCCTTTCACAGATAAGTATTAGAACTGGATATACATATATATTGAATTCAGGGATAAACTCCAGTATAAAGTACAAAACCAAACGTATAAGTATGCTCCTAGAAGGTGTTTTGATGCAGCTTCTTTAGTAAATTTATATTCATTTAATTAAGCATAATATGCAGAAAGGAAAGTTATCAAACTAAGAGACCGATAGGAAGTAAGATTTTTTTTAGGTGTCTTCCATATTTGTGAAATAAATTTAAAACATGCTTTACATGAAATATCAGTGTGGTTGAAAGGTGACATTAATGCCCTGGGGTTAATGGAAAAGGCTACAAATTTCAAGTTTAGTCAATGTTCGGCTTGCTGTCCTAATGTCCAGAAAATTTATTAAAGGATTTTACTACGTTCGATAAGCTCAAAGAGTATGAAGTCTACATGCATCAAGAAATGACCGTATGTATATATGACCAAGAAAGGAGAAATACAATGAAGACCATGATCTCCACCATATGTAAACTTGTCAAAGTAAATCTAATCATGCTGGAACCAAATGGAAATGAGGAAAATAAAAATCAGACCATCAATATATGGAACATTCACACAACTGTAGCATGCTTACACTACATACTATCTATACATCCTTGATATGCAGATCGAATCTCAACACTAATGTATCATCGTAATGCTAAAGGCCATCATGGTAACTCTGGTGCTCAAAATACATTAATCAATACAAAAGACACACACATAAACTTTGCACTTAATAATATTTTTCTAGATATCATAGCACCAACCATTGAGAAGTAGTCACCATATAGGTAATACCCTGGAAAATGGGTATCCATAAGGTAAAACATGATTACATTTGGAAGTTAAAGTACATGTTCCATCAAAATATGTCTAATAAACATAATTGGAGTATGCTAACTGACCCTCGTACGTCATTAGGGTGACACGGTTCATATGGCTATGATGAAATGCAAATATGCTTAAGGATGGTAATAACAGTCCTTGAAGAGTATATTTCAAAGTAAAATATACTCTAAACTTACTTCCTTCAGTTCACCCCAACTAAAAAGAAAGAATTGTCCATTCTATTACCTTGGATCACGCTCAACCCTGGATTCTTATAGCCTTCAATTTTACAGCATATTGGGTTTCATTCCTTCAGTTTGTAGTAGTAATAAAACAACTCACATTGTTTACCCAAAATCTTAAAGTGGAACTGTTTATACAAGAATTTAAATAGAGGATATGTCAACATGTTATAATAATGCAATTGCTACAGGATTTGCTCACAGTCCTTAGTGACAGTTCATGATGTTGCAATTTGTAAAAAGGTAATAATACTTGTCAACTACCTATATGTGATAGCATATTGCCTATATCCATTTATTGGTCATATTAACACATTGATACTACAATACTTGTGAGTGACTTCATAATTCGAAGCTACAAGAATCACTTGTTGTGAGTGAGTTCTCTCTTGTTGTTTATGTGAAAAAGTCCAAATTATAACTACAGTAATTGATTCAGTACGAGTCTACTGAATACTTACATATAATGTGATAGCAGATTGCCTGTATCCATTTATTGGTCATATTAACACAATGATAATGTAATACTGGTGGGTGACTTCATAATTCGAAGGTGCAAGAATCACTTGTTGTTGTGAGTTCTCTCTTGCTATTTATGTGAAAAGGCCCAAATTATAAATACAATAATTGATTCAGTATGATTCTACTGCATACTTATATATAGGAATATTAATAGACACACAGGCATTAGAAAGAACACATATTACTAGAACAAATGTAAGAGAATTTCAGAGCTTCAAATTTACTAGAATAGAGTTATATTAGGTCACAGTCAATGTTCAAAATCTAGCAATGTACCTCTAGATAATTGTGATGAATTATTCCTAATAATAATTGATCTAAATTTTGTTTGGTGAGATGTGGGGCATCTATGGGTTTGTATTTAGAGCTACATTTAAAACTGGATTTGTTCTTTTGGAATTTTTTTGCTAATTATCATTTCTTATAATAGATGTAAATTCTAATCAAGCCATGAGAATGGAATAGTTATGGAATCTTCTTGTTTGATGAGTAATAATGTCCCATATTTCGTTTGCTGAGCCTTGCAATTTCGAGAACCCTAAAGGATATAGGAAACACACCTTTACCCCTCCAAAAATAAAAGAAACAACTCGTTAACCTATATTCAACCTTTTGGTCATAGCTTCCACTATAACCAATTCCAATTCCAATGCTTGTTAGATTTTGTAGTGCACACTTAGAAATGAACAGTTGATAATGGAGAGAGTGAAACTTTATTTTTTAATGATGTTGTAACAATGATGTAAAATATTTCTTGTACATCATGTCATTTATAGTACCCTTTAGAAGTGATGGTGGTTAATCCACAAACCTATAGCGTCATCATCTAATGTTTACATTGCTCACATGTTAAACCATAGTATTAAAAACTGGCTGGTTTGAACTAGTATCCGGTCAAACCGGCCGGTCAGGAGCCTAGCCGGTCCAAACCGGTCAAAAACAACGGTTAGGAACCCCATTTCTCTTTTTTTCCTGGTCTAACCAACTAGTTTATTGATAAGCCAGCTGATTAACTGCCAGAGCCACAAAAAGGACCCACAGAAGTTGATTTGGCCAGTAATGGGTGGTTTTGGACGGAAAAGGGGGGTTTTTTTCCCTCCAAAAACACCCTCCCCACTCCTTTAAAGGCATTGGTACCCTCTCATTTGTCTCACACATCTCATTTTGAGCTTTTGTGAGTTTGATTGAGAGCTTGGAGAGTTGAGTTTTTGCTGGAGTAGTGGAACAACATAGATTTTGAGCTAAGTAGTAGCCATCATGCCTCCAAAAGGCAAGGATACTGCATGGCCTCATTGTGATATGATTGATGGCAAAATGATTTGCAAATATTGCCAAAAAATTATTGCAGGAGGGGGTATTTACAGGTTCCACCAACACTTGGCTGGGATAGGAGGCCATGTAAGGCCATGTGGAGCACCAAATGAAGTAATAGGGCATATTTGGGAAGAATACCTTCAGAAGTTTCAAACTCAAGTCATTGAACCAATAGAGAAGTTTGTGACTGGAGCATTTGCAAAGTTTGGCAGTCAAGAGTCGGGAGACTCAAGTTCAACCAACTGAGTTTGAACTTTGATCATGATTAGAAGTTTCAACTTTCAAGTGATAATGTTGATCATTAATTAGAATTTATTAATATCATATATGTAGATTTGTAGTAGACTTTCACTATACTATGTAGGCCAATGGCCTCAATGCTCATAGCTTGTAGCATTGTTTTTGGACTTTATGGGTCATTTGGAGCCTCATTGCTTATGTATTTTTTCGATGATAAGTATTGCACTCGGTGCCATAATGCCATTTTGATATGTTCACCTTTACATGGTATATAAATGAGCAAACTTTGCATATTTTGTCTCTATTGGATTGGAATCATGGTTGCAAATCTTAAAAATAGTTTTATTTTTTATTATTATTATTATTAATTTTTTTTTTTCCTCTCTTTCTTATAATAATTATTTAATGTATTTTTTTAAAAACCGGTTCGTTTAGACGTGACCAGTACCGGTTAGACTGGTTACCAGTTCATTAGGTCCACTGGTCCGGTCACCGGTTCCAGTTTTTAATACTACGCGTTAAACGCTAAACATTGAAAGTATCGTGTGATGTCAATGCTAAAATAAAGTCATACAATAATTAACACTTTGTTGGAGCATGATGTTTGTTCCTCCAACATTTCCCTTCAAATATGAGTTACTCAATAAAGAGTTGTTTATCACCTCGTTCAACACAAACTTGTAGCTGATTACAATATCTTCTCCATCCGCAGTCTCTAAGACCTATTCTTGGTGGCCATTCTGCTGGTTCATCATCACTTGCATTTCAAAGTGAACTGCACAACATGGTATTTTGGCTGTAAACTTACTTCGCAACTATCATTGAACATCCCCTTAAATGTTCATCCAAGTCAATAAATCACTTGTTTATTCACCCAAAACTTTATCTAAAAGATTGGATATGGGTTAACTCCCATCCATGAAGCCATCTGGGTAATTAGTTGTTATGCTTGTTGGTTCATTAGGAGAGCAACATGGATATAGGTTGTATCATCCAAATTTATTTGCATCAAAATTGTCAGTTTCTTAGTTTTTTTTTTTTCATATCTTAAAGGCTGGTGATTTCTATCTCTGCTTTTCTTGCTATGAGTGTAGAAAGTTGTTGTCTGCTATCCTTATTTACAACTTTTGCGCTGGCACCAGGTCCAACACCAAGATACTTGTCTAGATAAACATTTTTCAACACTTGTGATCACTGGGCAAGATTCGAGGTTCAATTTTTTACTTATACTTAATTAGTCACATTAACTAGTTTTGGCTACCATTGAAAATTAATATAATCTTTTCTTTCTTTCAACTTTTTTTCAAGAAACATTGACACTACAACTTAAATTGAAAGGTTTCATAATTTTCAAGAGCAGGGGTTAATAGGGGTGGGGTTCATAACAAAGTGTATGGGCATTGTAGTGCAAAATGTTAGGTATTGGAGATGGCATGATGTTTTTTCCTCCAACATCTCCCTTCAAATATGAGTTACTCAATAAAGAGTTGTTTATCACCTCGTTCAACACAAACTTGTTGCTTATTACAATATCCTTTCCATACACAATCTCTGGGACCCATTCGTGGTGGCCACTCTGCTGGTTCATCATCACTTACATCTCAAAATGAACTGCACAGCATGGTATTGTGGCTGTAAACTTAGTTGATGTTTGTTCCTCCAACATCTCCCTTCAAATATGAGCTACTCAATAAAGAGTTATTTATCACCTAGTTCAACATAAACTTGTAGCTAATTACAATATCTTCTCCATCCACAATCTCTGGGATCCATTCTTGGTGGTCACTCTGTTGGATCATCATCACTTCCATTTCAAAGTGAACTGCACAACATGGTGTGGTGCGATAAAAAGGGTATTTTTAACTCCTAATTACCTTCACATTAATTATCAACCCAGGGACGACTTTTTATTTCAAGAGTGTACTCAGTCTGAGGCGGCTATTTACTCAAGAGTAATGTTTTGCAGTATAGTGCTTAAAATGCAAAAGTAAATGAAAGCTGGAAACAAAATCTAATTGGAACAGCAAGAAACTGAAATGTTCTAAACTAAATCATTCACTCAAACAACCATCAATTGAGGATACAGTAGCAATAACTCATTCCTCTGGATATTGATGCAATTGAAATCAAGCCGGAACAAGACAATCAATCTGGGAACGAGGAAGGAATAACCAATGTTCTCTACAGTCGACAGTGCTGCTTTAAAGCAATTAAAAGGAAATCGAAATTGAACTAAAGCTGCCATTGAAAGTAAACTAGGAAAACTCTTTAAAAGCAAACTGTAATTAAAGGAATCTGAACAGCAAACTCTAATTAATGGAAATCAACAACAAAATACCTTGAAGCCTAAATCATTCATTCGGAAAAATAAGCAATGTATCAGTCAAGGGTTCGACAACAATAGCCCATCCCTTTGGAAACTGATGGAAAGGAAATTAGAGCATGGACCACGGGTCTGGGAGCTAGGCAGTAAATGCCAAGGTTCACTACAACCACAGATCGTCTCTCACACCAAAGCAAAGATAATGCGAATAACAGGAAATGGAACAGCAGATTAAATATGAATGTACAACAATCCAAATCAAGCACGCAACACACTTATCATTAAAAGGGACAGTAATCCGAGCTTCGATACAATATGCATGAATCATAACTATAAAGTAACAACAAGTGTAACGGAACAACAATCCCGAATAAACAACAGTCACAATTTAAGAATACATCATACAGTTGTACTGATTTAGGAACATATAGCGCGGTTAATCTGTAATCGAATGTCAATATGAAGCATAAAGATATAATACAACAACAGCGTACTCCACCAGAGGCTGGGCCCTTAGCCGCCAGCAGATGCTGCTGGGTTACTTCAGGATCAAAGATGGAATGGCAACTAGATTTATATTAAAATATCAAAGCAGAGTTACAGTGGATTACAACAAGAAGTCTCTCAATCTCTCATCCATTATCCATTCTCTCTGCCATCCTCAATTCTGAATCTCTAATTCATCCTCAATTCTATCATTCGAATCCCCAAAAATCATCCTCCAATCATCCCCATCTCTGATCTCTATTTTCATTTAAATAGAGAGAGATCAGAGAGCAGTTACAATAGAGATAACTACAACATGATTTCTATTACAAAATTGGATTTTTTCCAACCAATTGATAAACAAGAAGATATATTTCCATCCAGCTTTCAACAAGAGCAAGACGAATTTGGCTTTGCAGCTGAGATTTGGAGGACGACCGCAACAACAAATCTCAGAAAATCGTACTCAAAGAACCCTGCGTTTCTCTCAGTAAAAGCCGAATTTGGGCAAACCGTTCTTTGATAAGTTAATTGGGTCCGTTCTGGACAAAACCCATGTTCCAAATTTTCCAGATTCTGCTTCATTTGCTCGAAATCTCAATCGCAAAACCGTCACTTCTTATTCCAGCGAATTTCTGAGTTGGCACTTTTAATGATCAAATCTTCAATCTGGAAATTAGCTTGGAGGCTAAAAATGGTGAATAATGTTACAACTGATTTATTAAAACTATCATTGATAAAATCATGCATAATCATCAATTTATTAGAAATAAAGGAGAATAAATAATATTCATTCATAGAAGCATAAATAATCATAAAATGGATTTATATAATAAATTATAATAAATGACATGATGAAGAATAGTAGAAATGGGTGGAATAAGTGTTCAAAAGTGATAATAATAATGGCATATTAACGGCCCAACACATGGTATTGTGGCTATTAACTTACGCAACTATCTTTGAATATCCCCATAAATGTTCATCCATGTCAAGAAATCACTTGTTTATTCACCCAAAAATTTATCTAAAATATTGGATATGGGTTAACTCCCATCCATGAAGCCATTTGGGTAACCAGTTGTTATGCTAGTTGGTTCATTAGGAGAGCAACCTGGATACAGTTTGTGCCATCCAAATTTATTTGCATCAAAATTGTCAATTCTTAGTTATTTTTTTCATATCTTAAAGGTTGGTGATTTCTATCTCTGCCTTTCTTGTTATGAGTGTAGAAAGTTGTTTTCTGCTATCCTTATTTACAATTATTGAGTTGGCACAAGGTCCAATAACAAGATACTTGGCCAGATAAACATTTTTCAGCACTTGTGATCACTGGGCAAACTTTGAGGTTCAATTGTTTACTTCTACTTAATTAGTCACATTAACTGGTTTTGACTACCATTGAAAATTAATATAATATTTTCTTTCTTTAAACTCTTTTTCAAGAAACATTGACCCTATTAGGTGGTCCTCTAAGGGGGTGACATGTCCATGGTACATCCATCAAATGGCAGGTGGCATGTGAAATGATGATGGAACAGAGTGGGGGCAAAGGGAGTGCTCGAAGCCACATTCCATGGCACTAGGGTAGCTATGATGAAGGAAGCCCACACATTGGGTATATGGATGTAATATGCAAATTTATACAAAAAATTTTAAGTCTAGTTTAGACATCCAAACAAAGACATTACTAGATTCTCTAGGACATATATGAAGTGTGATAGACTACTGAAATTTTGAGACTCTTAGAGAAAGAAAAAAAAGTTTCCTATTGCCTTTTTAGGTTGTAAGGTGGCATGAGTGCCTCCCAAAGAAAATGGGTATATGGGGTCAAAAAAGACTCTTGAGAGGAAAAAGTCAATGAGACAATGATGGTGGTAACACTCCAACTTGTAGGTTTACTCAAACCTTTTCCTTTTGTCCTATACTTCAGAAATTTATCAAATGGGAGATCACAAGTGAAGACAATCTCCGGGATTATGTGTTTTGTATTGATCATGGACAATTTACTCTTGCATTCAACCAAATGTAAAGAGACATACAGTCTTGTAAAATAATGAATGGATAATACCAATAAAGAGAAATTGTGTTAGCTGATTTACCATCCCATAATCACCATAAAAGCCAATGGAAAAACCCAAAGGCAATGACAAATAAATATAATAAATTCTACCATTCTTCTATAGTGTATTCAAAGTTATGATGTGAAATGATAAGCAGTTCCTTGAATAGGTTCATCAAACTTTAATGATCTCAAACAAGTATGATGGAAAACAATGAAAAACTATAAACATGAACCTCATCATAAATACAAGTGATAAGGTTATGGTAATGGAACAAATCTGGTTTTCAGAGACAAAGGAAGTTTGAGACCATGTCATGAAAAAAAAAATAGGGGATTCACTCAAGGAGATTTTAATCAGGAAAGCATGAAAATGGTTATGCTAACCTGCACATCAACTTTATTGGTGGTTAGATGAGAAAGTGTCATGATAGGCATGGCATTTGCCAATTATATTCCATCTGTTTTCTTTCTATTTTTGGTCCTTAAGATCTTTCCATGAATCTCATAACCTGGGAGGTTTCCCCATTTAGAGAATTCACATTGTTTGTTTTATTTGGAGATTTAATTGGTTGTAAACTGACTGTTGAAAGCATACATGCATGTGGTTGAAATTTCCTTGAAGATTATGGTATGGAAGCAGCTACAGGATAGGCCTTGAAAGTAGCTACAAGAGGAGTGAACAACTAGGAAAATGGACCGAATAACTCCCCAAATCAGTAATGATTTGACTTATTCTTATTAGTGAGGTTCAAAGGCAGGATTTTGCAACATGATTCCATCTATTAGCATATCATAATACACTTGGCAAGCATGAAGACCTTATCAAGCCAAGCATGTTTTCTTTCCTCTTCCACAAGCAGCTTAGGTGAATTACTCTTCACGATTTGGGCCTCTGTATAGACAAAGATGAGGGGATGTAGAAGGGTTGAAAAATATTTTTTAAGCAGTTTTATGACAACATAACTCATCATTCTCTCACCTACCAATTCCAACGATCCACTCCACCAGTGCATGCTACTAGGATTATTGTAGCCTATCATGTGTTGCCACTATGATGTAATTCAATCCCCTGAGTAACAAATTGATTTGGTTCAACTAGGCCTTAACTTTGGCTCTTCAATATTCTAGTTGAAGAGTCATTAACCATATTTAAGTGTTTGGTTAGCTTTAATGCACTTACAATATATCGATAAGCGGCATACTTTTTCCATAATAGAAAATATTGTACCCTCTAACCAAATGGCCAACTTCATATCTGACCACCACCATATTCATTATTAGAGTATAAAGTTGAAAGTATAGATATTTTACCATGCATATTTTATACAATACCCATAAGGGAATTTTAACAATTGAAAAATATGACATTTAACATGATAGGGCATTAGATTTTGCATTGAATTTTCCAAATTAACATTTCCAACAAAATTTAAAATATAGGCAAATAGATTTAGAATCCTCAAAGGATTAAATCGTACTCAAATCCTTCTTTTCCTTGCAGTGTGGCTCTTCCATTGGCTTTTCTGCAGTCCTCTAGATAATGTCTATCATGTTCTCGCCTTCCCCTACTCTTCATACCCCTAAACCAAATTTCCCCCCTCCTTGTTGTTCATTCTACGTTGAAAGAAAAATCCAACACATGCACCTAACCGGCAGAGGCCCACTCCATTTGTTCTTACACCCCTCGTCGAGCGCCAAGAGGGCTTCATCCTCCCATATTATTTTTCCATCCCTGCATTGTGCTTCCTTGACAAGAAAAAGGTCTCTCCAACCTGTGGGAGTATGCCAACTAACCCCCGCCTCCCAAATCTTATTATTATATTTTTTTTTATGTGGTTAGGACACTTGCATGCATTCAGGTACTAGCTAGTTATCTTCTATGTGGCCCAATGCAGTTACAAATAAGCATGTCCAACTGATATATATATATGTGTGTGTGTGTTTCTTTCTTTCAACTTGTCCTTTGTGCACATTTTTCGGTCGCCAAGAATGCCACCAAATAAGTCAACATCCCAAGCAATTTTCCCCTTCCTCCGCTTTGGAATCTGTGTCCCCAAACTCAATCTGTTTTATTTAGTTAATTTTATAGTGTTTTTGATAAACAAGTGATGTGACTGGGACTATTATAAATACAAGATTTATACCTCTTGCTATTTGGGAGATAAATTCAGTGAGATGAAGTAACTTAGTGACTCAGTGAATAAACAAGGAACCAAGGAATATTTGAGGTAAGGTAGTCTGAGGTCCAAAAAGAAAGGAGAGGTATATCTAAAGAATTCAGAAAAGGAACTTGTTAAGGAAAAAAAAATATATGAACTTATGGAGTGCGAGGAATATTCAAGGAGGATTAACGAGGTCTACGATAAGTAAACAAATATGAGTATAAGAGATAAAGTGAAGACAAGCTAAGGAACCTGGTCAAGGTGGTGTAGACAAAATTCAGAAGGGACTACCACAAAAGTATATATTTGAGCAGATATCTGAAATATATATTTGAGCAAAGTTCTGAAGTGTATATGTGTCAAAGCAAAGGTCTGAAGGAGGGAAGATCTAAAACATATTTATGTGATATATTCTCTGTGGAAAGAGGGAGAGGTTCTTAGTAATAAGGTATGTGTTTTCTTGGGGAGAAAGGTTGTAATCAAGCTTGTCAAGTCCGAGTTGACTATAATCCAATTAGAGTTGTTGTGAAGTAAAGTTTGTCATCAAATCCAATTTTACCATACTGCTCAAACTAGTTTTTAAAGATTTTTTTTGTAATAGATTATTTGGAGCGCCTTTAAAGAAATCCTTTGAAGCATTCCTGAATAGACTTCAAGTCAGATCTAAAACAAAAGTAAAGTAATCCTTGCAGGTCGAAGGACATTATTTAAAGCACACATGAATAGCCTAGGAGACACCTTCATCAAATGATAAAATGATAACATACTTTGAGCATCTTTTGAGTTGATAGTAGAGTGCATTCATGGTTACATTAATTGAGCATTCTTCAAGCCTTTGTTGAAACAAGAATCACTCTTGAAGCATAGTTGAAGACCAACACTTGAAGACTTGTTTTGTTCAAGCAGTCATCCTTGGAGTATAGTTGAAGACCAACACTTAAAGACTTGTTTTGTTGGAGTAGTCATCCTTGGAGTATAGTTGAAGATAAACACTTAAAGACATGTTTTGTTGGCGCAACCATAAAAGTTTTGCTGAAGCAGACCTACAGTTTTTGTAGAGGTAGATTTAAGAGCACTTTGTAAACCTATCTTGGAAATTTTTTTTAGAAGTACTTGAAGTTTTTGACGGAGGCTTGAAGCAGTATTGAAGTCACCTTAAGGGATTGAAGCAATCTGAGAGGGTTGGATCCCTAGAGGATTGGAGTCGTCATACAAGGTTGGAGCCTTGTGAGAAGCTAGGTTGGAGCCTGGATTAATATGCGAGGATTGGAGTCCTCATACAAGGTTGGACCCTTGTGAGAGACTAGGTTTGAGCTTGGATTTGTAGTTGAATATTAGAGTTTATATTGTACTCCAACAATATCTTATAATAAAATTTTCCCATTTTGGTGTGTTTGGAGCATTTTTGTTTTATGGGCATTTGCTGGAAACTATTTGTGTTGGGTTTATTGCATGCTTTTGTTATCACTGTTAATTTTTCCATTAGGAATATTACCTTGAGAGGCTTGATCAACATATCAAGTCAGATTTGAAACAAAAGTAAAGTAATCCTTGCATATTTAAGGACATTATTTAAAGCACACATGAAGAGCCTATGAGACACCTTCATCGAATGATAAAATGATTACATACTTTGAGCAAATTTTGAGTTGACAGTAGAGTGCATTCATGATGACATTAATTGAGCATTCTTCAAGCCTTTGTTGAAACAATAGTCACTCTTGAAGCGTAGTTGAAGACCAACACGTGAATAGTTGTTTTGTTGAAGCAATCACCCTTGGAGTATAGTTGAAGACCAACACTTTAAAGAATTGTTTTGTTGGAGCAGTCATCCTTGGAGCATAGTTGAAGATAAACACTTGAAGACATGTTTTTTTGGTGCAACCATAAAATTTTTGTTGAAGCAGGCATGAAGTTTTTGTAGAGGTAGATTTGAGAGCACTTTGCAGACCTATCTTGGATACATTTTTTATAAGTATTTGAAGTTTTTGATGGAGACTTGAAGCAGTATTGAAGTCACCTTAAGGGAATGAAGCAAACGGAGAGGGTTGGATCCCTAGAGGGTCAGAGTCATCATACAAGGTTGGAGCTTGGATTTGTAGTTGAATATTAGAGTACTCATTCAGGGTTGAAGCCTTGAAGGAGTTAAATAATTTGTTGTACAAGTTGGAGCTTGGGTTTTTAGAGTCCTCAAATTCATTAATAAAATTATTTTCTTGTTGCACATCTTGTGTTTTGGTTTAACTGGTGATTTTAACGGTTATAATATAACAATTGTAAAGAAATATTGATTCAACCCTCCTCTCAATATTTCCAACACTATCACACCTTACATTTTTTTCACCTTGCAATATTTTTATTGACATGCTAGAAGGAACTTTCACAATGAAATGTTATTGTTGGTAATCTGGTTGTTTATGATAGAAGGAAATCTAACATGTGTTAGAGTTCTTTCACCTTGGAATGTTCTTACTAGAAATGTGCTTGTGTTTGTGTTAAAACGAAATATAGCATGCACTAGATTTATTTTGGCATGCAATGTTGTGGTTGGTAGTATGCTTGTATTTGTGCTACACGTAAAGCTAACACTCGTTAAATTTCTTCCACCTTGCAATGTTTTATTGGAAATATGTTTGTGTTTGGGCTAGAAACTATGCTATATTTATTTTGCTCTGCAATATTGTTGTTGTCTATTTGGTTGTTTATGATAGAAGGAAATCTAGCACCTGTTAGATTTCCTTCACCTTGGCAATGTGCTTGTGTTTGCGTTATAAGGAAATATAGTAAGCGCTAGGTTTCTTTTGGCATGAAATGTTGTTGTTGGTAGTATGCTTGTATTTGTGCTACATGTAATGCTAACATGCATTAAATTTCTTTTACCTTGCGATGTTGTTATTGGAAATGTGCTTGTGTTTGTGATAGAAATTGTTCTAGATATCTTTGTCCATGCAATGTTGTTGTTGGCAATATGCTTTTGTTTATGCTAGAAGCAAATCTAACACGCTAGATTTCTTTCACCCTACACTGTTGTTGTGTGCTTGTGTTTTTGCTATGCGTAAATCTAGCACATGTTAGATTTATTTTGGTTTGCAATATGGTTGTTGTCTATTTCGTTGTTTATGATAGAAGGAAATCTAGCACATGTTACATTTCTCTCACCTTGGCAATGTTATTGGAAATGTGCTTATGTTTGGGCTAGGTTGTGCTAGATTTCTTTTGCTCTACAATATTGTTGTTGTCAATTTGGTTGTTTATTATAGAAGTAAATCTAGCACGTGTTAGATTTCCATCACCTTGGAAATGTGCTTGTGTTTGTGTTAGAAGGAAATATAATATGCGCTAGGTTTCTTTTGGCATGAAATGTTGTTGTTGGTATTATGTTTGTATTTGTGCTACATGTAAAGCTAACATGGATTAAATTTCTTTTACCTTGCGATGTTGTTATTCGAAATGTGCTTGTGTTTGTGATAGAAGTTGTTCTCGATATCCTTTTCCATGCAATGTTGTTGTTGGAAATATGCTTTTGTTTATGTTCGAAGCAAATCTAACACGCTAGATTTATTTCACCCTATAATGTTGCTGTGTGCTTGTGTTTGTGCTATGCGTAAATCTAGCACATGTTAGATTTCTTTTGCTCTGCAATATTTTTGTTGTCTATTTGGTTGTTTATGATAGAATGAAATCTAGCACGTGTTAGATTTCATTCACCTTGGAAATGTTATTGGAAATGTGCTTGTGTTTGGGCTAGAAGTTGTGCTAGATTTATTTTTCTCTACAATATTATTGTTGTCAATTTGGTTGTTTATTATAGAAGGAAATTAGTCTAGTACGTGTTAGATTTCCTTCACCTTGGCAATGTGCTTGTGTTGAGATTGCAACAAGATGATGAGCTTAGTGGAAAGAAGTCGCGTTCACTAAGTGGGCCCACAGGCTATTTTTGGCACAAAGTCTATTTTTAGACATATGGATCATATTCTATGAGTTGTAGGATGCTATTTGTGGATGGTTGGTCAAGTTGGAAAAATAGATGGACTTCTATTTTTAGACATATTGGGCGGAATCTATTTTTAAATTGCCAATCTAAAAATAGATATGTCGAATATTATTAGCTCTTAATAATATTTGGACTATAAACATTATCTTATTCTCTTGGAGCACTTCAGTTAAGTGCACAGATGTGGCATAAAAGATGACAGAAGGAATTACGCTATTCCTGAGGGTTAAGTGGAGCTATTGCATGGATACTTCAGTTAGAACTCATGTGAGAGAATTTGGTGGAGTTGATTGAGGAAGTTAATGGAGTTGTGTTCAGTTTAACTAATCTAAACATAGTTGAGCTAGTTGTATCTAGTCTAACTGATTGATACACTAGTGAGAGTGGTGTGAATTAATTATTGATTAATTCACTAATTATAAACTCATTAATCAACTAAATAATACATCAGTTAACTTCAGTGCATGGACAGTTTCAGTGGAGACCAGTGAAGAGATAGGTGAAAGAGTAGTGTGACTATCATTTGTGACTATACTGTTGCATGATTTTTAACAACCAGTGATTGGAGATGCCAATGAGGATTGCGTAGTACAAGCCAGGTGGTTCAAATTTATTTATGAGCCATTCTTCAACATTGATTACGCAATAGAGGCAGGCTATCAGGTGGCAGAGATTGGAGCATGTGTTTTGCTAGATCTAGCTTGATTAGTGTGTAGCAATTGGAGATTGTACTGAGAGCTTGTGAGGAGCTTTGTATAATGATTGTTACATGATCTCTATGACATATAATATACAGATAGTTGGGGTTTTCAGCTTTAAGTTTTCCCATGAAATACCGTGTTCATGTGTGATTTTTTATGGTTTTAATGTGCGCATGCGATTGTTTTTATTTCTGCAATTAATGATCAATGGTAGGAGAGATTCTGTATTGTGCATGAAGATAAAATAGTGTGTAATTAGGAGAATCTCGGTGGATAACATATCAGTTATTCAAATTTCTACATGGTATCAGAGCTATATTGATCATTGGAGCAATTGCAAAACATTGAAGCGGTTGAGTTTTGAGCTGGTGGAATTCGAATTTGTAGCAGTGTTTTCTTGTTGTCGAAGTTGAGATGTATTTCAACGGATTGCGATTGGAGTATGCCCTTGAGGGCAACTCGAATTATACTGCATGGAAGGACAGGATGGAGGCGGTGCTGGATGAAAATCGGTTGAAGGATTTCATAGATGCAGAAATTCCAAAACCTACTTCTAGGGATGCTGTCGTACTTGACGCATGGCAAAAGAAGACAACAAAGTGTCGAAGGATTTTGTTGGAATGTGTGAAGGATCACATAATGTCCAGCCTTCATGGTAAGGCTTCTCCATTCTTGATGTGGAAAGCTTTGACAGATTTATTTCAAAGCAAGAGCGACCAGAGGAAGTTGGCGCTCAAGGATAAACTCAGGAACATAAAAATGGAGAAAGGCGACAGTATGCCCAAGTACCTCACGAAGTTCATCGATGCGGGGATGGGAAGTGTGTAGATTCTGACGATGACGAGGACTTGGTGAACTTGGCTCTCCTAGAGCTTTCCAAAGAGTTGGCATTCCTATCGGACTGTCAATGGTCGGGAGAAATTTCCAGGATGGGAGCGAATTTGGTCGGATCTTGTGCAAGAGGAGATAAGGCGAAGTACCAGGGAAGGATCTTCATCAAAGAACTCAGATGAAGAAATTTGCACTTTGGCTGCCAAAGCAAGGAAGGGGAAGAGCAAGAAGAATGCTTCTCAATCCGGTGCGAAAGGCAAGAAGCAGGACATGTCCAAGGTGAAGTGATTTCACTATCACCAACACGGACATTACGCCAATAATTGTCTACAGAAGAATAAAAATAGGCAGGTTGCTGGATCTGCAGCTGGAGAGGCCTTAGCCTCGCAGTTTGAGCTGGATTTTTCGTTGATTGCATGCTTGGTCTCAAGTGTGATGGGTTCAATGTGGTTTCTTGACAGTGGTGCGTCTTTTCATATGACCGGAGACAAATATTTGTTTACTGATCTGGATGAGAAAGATCTTGGAGTGCACATCGAGATGGGCGATGATGGTAGATACAGTGCAACCGGTATCGGTACCATTTCCTTTGAGAGGGAGTCTGGTAAACCCTTCAGATTGAAGGAAGTGATGCATGTTCTAGGATTGAAGAAGAATCTGATCTCGGTGGCCATGTTAGAAGACAAGGGATATGATGTTGTCTTTAGCGAGGGAAAGGCTTTCCTGCGCAGTAAGGCAACTGGTGAAACCCGAAGGATAGGGGTTCGATTTAAGAACCTTTATCAATTGCAGGTAGATGGCTGCGTAGCAATGGCAGGCAAGGCAAATGGAGTGGTGAGCCGGGATGATGGCGAGCTGTGGCACAGGAGATTGGGCCACCTTCACCATGGAGCTTTGAAGGCACTACAACATATTTCTACTGGGCTTCCCAAAGGTACACTTGCGTAGTCAGATCAGTGCAAGGGATGTACTTTGGGAAAATTTGTGAAAGCTACCTTTCACGAGAAGGATAGTCACGCCACAACGATCCTTGAGAGAATTCACACAGATGTGTGTGGTCCTTTCTCAGTTGCTTCGACAGCAAAGCACAAGTATTATGTGATGTTTGTTGATGATTTCTCTCGAAAGTGCTGGATCTTCTTCATGCAGAAGAAGAGCGATACATTCGCGAAGTTCTGTGAGTTTAAAGCACTGGTCGAGAAGGAGTCGGGGAAGAAGGTGATTGCTCTAAGGAGTGATAATGGTGGTGAATTCCTCTCGGCTGAATTCAAGGAGTTCTGCAGCGCAGAAGGGATTCGGAGAGAGCTCATCGCACCCCATAACCCACAGCAGAACGGGGTGGCTGAGCGGAAGAACAGAACGATCGTGGGTGCCGCACGGGCGATGTTGCATGATCAGGGCCTACCCCTTCACTTGTGGGCTGAGGCATGCAATACAGCAGTGTATGTGCAGAACCGTTGTCCTCACAAGGTTCTTGGCATGAGTACACCAAAAGGAGCGTTTTACGTAGAAGCATTATTTCCCATTTGATTTTTTGGTTCACTGTTTACATTCATGTGACGAAGGATGCCGGGAAAGAAGGCTGGAGCCGGCTGCGAGAGGTGGACATGTTGTGGGGTACAACGATACACCCCAACTATCGTGTGTATTTTCCAGACGATCCTGAGAAGCATTTGTGCAAATAGGTCATCAAATTTCATGAGGAGGAAGCCATGAAGTGTTCACTTGAGAGGGAGCCACACTTGCATGCAGATGAGGAGCTATTAGTTCTTATGGATGAGTCTCTGGATGTAAATCAACCACAAGAGGAGGTTCAGGGAGTGGAAGAGACCACTCATGTAGCGCCAACCATCAGAGGGCAGAAGCGCACTACAGAAGCTGAGTGACTGGCTCAAGATGCAGAGAAGGTTGTAGGAGCACCTACCTCACAGCGCGGATAGAGACAGTCACCTGATCGGTATACTGGATACATCGCTCTTATGAGAAAGTGTATCGTGACAGAGCCATCCTCTTTCGAGGAAGTTGTGGAGGATCCCGCATGGGTAGATGCCATGGTGGAAGAGTATGATTCGATTGTCAGAAACAGTGCATGGGAGATTGTCCCGAGGCCGGAGGGGAAATCAGTGGTGGGTTCGAGATGGATCTACAAAGTGAAGCAGGCAGCTGACGGGAGTGTGGAGAAGTACAAGGCAAGATTTGTTGCCCGAGGCTTTTCACAAATTGAGGGGATCGATTATGAGGAGACCTTTGCACCTGTCGCAAGGTATTCTTCCATACGGACGATTCTTGCTCTCTCAGCGCAGATGGGGTGGCACATTCATCAAATGGATGTGAAGACTGTGTTCCTCAACGGGGTGATTGAGGAGGAGGTGTACATAGAGCAGCCCGAAGGTTTCGAGATCTTCAGCAGCGAATCACATGTGTGCAGGCTCAAAAGAGCGTTGTATGGGTTGAAACAAGCACCTCGTGCTTGGTACACATAGATAGATAGTTATTTCACCGGACTTGGATTCTCCAAGAGTGAGGTGGATCCGAACCTATACCAGATTGTGGTGGAGGGTAATTTGCTGATCATTGTACTTTATGTAGATGATTTGATTTTGACAGGTGATGAACTGTTGATACACTCATGCAAGGCTGATCTTGCAAAGGAGTTTGAGATGAAGGACTTGGGCCTCCATTATTTCCTGGGATTGGAAATTTGGCAGCGCAGTGATGGACTGTTTGTTTCTCAAAGCAAGTATGCCCGAGAGATACTGGAGAAGTTCAACATGCATGGATGCAAGCCTGTTGATACTCCTATTCCTCGTGGATGGAGGAAGGAGGATGCTACTTCGACAGAGGTAGTGGATGCCACTGTTTATCGACAGTTGGTGGGGTCGCTTATGTATCTGGTCAATACACGACCCAACATATGCTATGCTGTTAACCAGCTTTCACAAGCTATGGTTAAGCCTACTAAGCTCTTTTGGAAGGCAGGCAAGCATGTATTGAGATATCTCAGAGGCACATCGGGATATGGATTATGGTACAGACAGTCGGATGAGGTGAAGCTATGTGGCTTCACGGATGTAGATTGGGCAGGGAGCCCAACGGACAGAAAGAGCACATCTGGAGGGATTTTCAGTATCGGGTCGACAACAGTTTCTTGGTACAGCAGGAAGCAGAGATCCGTGGCACTCAGTTCAGCAGAGGCCGAGTATATGGTAGCGAGTTTGGCTGCATGCGAGGCTATATGGATGAGGAAGATCCTGGTCGGGTTGTTCGGTTCACACTTAGAGCCTACTGTGATTTATTGTGATAATCAGAGTTGCATCAAACTCTCGGTTAATCCATTATTTCATGATAGATCTAAACACATTGACATCCGGTATCATCATATCAGAGATTGTGTGCAGCGGAAGATCATGTTACTTTCATACATTCCCATGGAGGATCAGGATGCTGATATCTTGACGAAGGTGCTCACTAGGAGCAAATTCGAATACCACAGAGGCAGGGTAGGGGTGGCAGATAATCCTTATCTTGTTGAGAGGGAGTGTTGAGATTGCAACAAGATGATGAGCTTAGTGGAAAGAAGTCGCCTTCACTAAGTGGGCCCGAAGGCTATTTTTGGAAGATAGGGGTGGCATATAATCCTTATCTTGTTGAGAGGGAGTGTTGAGATTGCAACAAGATGATGAGCTTAGTAGAAAGAAGTCGCCTTCACTAAGTGGGCCCGAAGGCTATTTTTTCCGCAAAGTCTATTTTTAGACATATGGATCATATTCTATGAGTTGCAGGATACTATTTGTGGATGGTTGGTCAAGTTGGAAAAATAGACGGACTTCTATTTTTAGACATATTGGGCGGAATCTATTTTTAGATTGCCAGTCTAAAAATAGATATGTCGAATATTATTAGCTCTTAATAATATTTGAACTATAAACATTATCTTATTGTCTTGGAGCACTTCAGTTAAGTGCACAGATGTGGCACAGGAGATGACAGAAGGAATTACGCTATTCCTAAGGGTTAAGTGGAGCTATTGCATGGATACTTCAGTTAGAACTCATGTGAGAGAGTTTGGTGGAGTTGATTGAGGAGTTAATGGAGTTGTGTTCAGTTTAACTAATCTAAACATAGTTGAGCTAGTTGTATCTAGTCTAACTGATTGATACACTAGTGAGAGTGGTGTGAATTAATTATTAATTAATTCACTAATTATAAACTCATTAATCAACTAAAGAATACATCAGTTAACTTCAATGCATGGACAGTTTCAGTGGAGACCAGTGAAGAGATAGGTGAAAGAGTAGTGTGACTATCAATTGTGACTATATTGTTGCATGATTTGCAACAAACAGTGATTGGAGATGCCAATGAGGATTGCGCAGTACAAGCCATGTGGTTCGAAGTTATTTATGAGCCATTCTTCCGCATTGATTACGCAGTAGAGGCGCGCTATCAGGTGGCAGAGATTGGAGCATGTGTTTTGCTAGATCTAGCTTGATTAGTGTGTAGCAATTGGAGATTGTACTGAGAGCTTGTGAGGAGATTGGTATAATGATTGTTGCATGATCTCTATGACATATAATATACAGACATTTGGGGTTTTCAGCTTTAAGCTTTCCCATGAAATACTGTGTTCATATGTGTGATTGTTTATGGTTTTAATGTGTGCATGCGATTGTTTTTATTTCCGCAATTAATGATCAATGGTAGGAGAGATTTTGTATTGTGCATGAAGATAAAATAATGTGTGATCAGGAGAATCTCGGTGGATAACACATCAGTTATTCAAATTTCTAAAGCTTGTGTTTGTGTTAGAAGGAAATATAGCATGTGCTAGATTTCTTTTGGCATGAAATGTTGTTGTTGGTAGTATGCTTGTATTTGTGCTACATGTAAAGCTAACATGCATTAAATTTATTTTACCTTGCGGTGTTGTTATTCGAAATGTGCTTGTGTTTGTGATAAAAGTTGTTCTAAATATATTTTTCCATGCAATGTTGTTGTTGGCAATATGCTTTTGTTTATGTTGGGAGCAAATCTAACACACTATATTTCTTTCACCCTACAATGTTGTTGTGTGCTTGTGTTTGTGCATATGCATAAATCTAGCACGTGTTAGCTTTTCTTTAACTTGAAATATTGTTGTTGGCAACATGCTTCAATTTTTGCTCAAAAGAAATATAGAATGCACTAGATTTATTTTTCACTGCTATGTGGTTGTTGACAATATGCTTTTGTTTGTGCTAGAAGTAAATCTACCATGCTAGATTTCTTTTATCTAGAAATGTCTTTTGTTTGTGCTAGAAGTAAATCTACCATGCTAGATTTCTTTTATCTAGAAATGTTGTAATGTGTTTGTGTTTGTGCTAGAAGGAAATCTAGTGTTCATTAGATTTCTTTCACCCTTCTATGAGTTTATTGACAATGTGGTTGTATATGCATTAGAAGGAAATCTAGTGTGCACTTGATTTCTTTCGCATTGCAATGTTGTTGTTGGCAATTCAATTATTTGTGCTAGAAGTGTTACCACAATGATGTTATTGGAAATGTGCTAAAAGGAAATCTAGCATGTGCTAGATTTCTTTTTCCCTAGAATGTTTGGTAATATGTTTTTGTTCATGCTATACCAAAATATGGCATGCGATAGATTCTTAACCCCTCTAATGTTATGTGTTTTTTTTGTGCTAGAAGAAAATCTACCCCACACAAGATTTTTTTTTGTCTTGCATAAGGTGTTTTTGACAATATGCTTGTTTGTGCTAGAAGCAAATCTAATATGCGGTATGTTTCTTTCACCCTACAATATTGTTATGTGATTGTGTTTGAGAGAGAAGGAAATCTAGCATGTGTTATATTTCATTCACCTTGCAATGTTGTTTTTGGTGACATGTTTGTGTTTGAGATATAAGTTTAAATATCATGTTAGATCTAATTCACCTTGCAATATTGTGATTGGAAATATGCTTATGCTTGTGATAGAAGAAAGTCTAGCATGATATAGATTTCTTTTACCCTACAATATTTATGTTGCCAATATGTTTGTGTATGGTGGGATGAATTCTAGCATGCACTAAATTTATTTTGAAATGCAATATTGGTGTTATTTTGTACTAGAATAAAATCTAGTAAGCAAAATATTTGTTTCACAATGCAATATTGTTGTTGGCAACGTGCTTGTATTTGTGTTAGAATGAAATATAACCTGCATTGGATTTCTTTTGCAATGCAATATTGGTGGAAATGTACTTGTGTTTGTGCTAGAAGAAATTCTATCATGCATTGGATTTCGTTTGCCCTACAATGTTATTGTTGGCAATGTGCTAGAAGTAAATCAAGCATAGGTTAGATATTTTCCACCCTGCAATGTTGTTTCTAGCAATGTGATTGTGTTTGTGCTAGAAGAAACTCTAGAATGTGTAAGATTCTTCTACTTTGCAATGTTTTTGTGAGTAACATGATTCTATTTACGCTAGAAGGAGATTTAGCATGTGGTGAATTTTGTTCTCAGAATATTGTTGTTGGCAATGTGCTTGTGTTTGTGCTAGAAGGAAATCTATCATGTGCTAGATTTATTTGACCATGTAACGTTGCTTCTAGCAATATGCTTATGTTTGTAGTAGAAGGAATGCTATTGATTGTTAGCTTTCATTTGAGGTGCAATGTTGTTGTTCGAAATGGGCTTCTACTTGCGATAGAAGGAAAGCTAGCACAAATTATATTCCTTCATAATGTAATGTTTTTATGCTAGAAGGAAGGTTATAATGTGTTAAATTTCCTTCATATTGCAATGTTATTGTTGAAAATGTGTTTGTGTTTGTGATAGAAGTAAATATTGCATTTGTTAGATTTTTTTCGCAATGCAATATTATTGTTGGAAATGTGCTTGTATTTGTGTTATAAAGAATTATAGAATGCACTAGATTTCTTTGTTCTTGTTCCAAAAGGAAAACTATCAAGATTTCACCCTCACCAAGGTTAGTGCTCTGATATTATTCTTCGCAGTGCATTTGTGATTATGCAAGAAGGATACCTAGTGATTACTAGCTTTATTCTAGACACCATTACACATGCAAAAAATGCTATAGGGATGACATTGTCTCAATAATCACAATGGTTAGAGTTATAGATTTTGATGTGCCCTTTTATTGAATTTGGAACAATTTATGGAGATCAATGATAGTGAAAAAGAAATGTATATAGATATATGTTGTTGTTGGCACTACATTTGTGCTTGAGTTGGAAGGAAAGATAATGGTATAGCTTTCCTTTTGGCACAAACACAATAATCCAATCATAATTATTTGATCCATGGAGAATAATGTGATCTTTGTATATTTTTGAAGTTGTGAATAAATGTATTATTGAGGTTACTATATTTGCTTCAAATGCACATGTATGCAACTTTAAAATATCAAGCACAATTTTTTAACATGTATTGTTTTTCTCTCTATTTTGTGTATAGTTATGAACTTCCAAAAACAATTTCACTTATTTTTGGATGCATAAGATAAGACTCTTCCTCATCAACATAAAAATGTAGGAAAACTCAAATCTACACTTTTCGAGGACCTAAAGTTAACATCCCTTTGTATCCATCCTAAATATTATGTCCTTAAATGTGTATAGGTATGGAGTGCTAACATTGGAACCAAAGATTTGTAAAATGCAATTTCTTTTCTTTTGAACTAAAGAAAAACTCTACTTTGGCATTTGATTATCAAGTTCAAACATCAAACATCCTCACTAAGTGAAAATATAATTTCTCCTTTTCATGGGGCTTTTAGACATCTTATGTAGCATCAATCTTGGAACTTCAAGGACCATGTTTTGGTTCTTCAACTTCTACATATTTCTTATGATCATTATTCATAGACATGCATTAAGACTACAAGTGTCATTTCTGAAGTTAAATAGGAACTTGGTGGTTTGATATGAGCTGATATTTGTCATTCAAAACTTTTATTTGGAAGAAAACCTCGAGTTTGGCTTCTGATTATCAAGTTCAAACATCAAACATCCCCACTAAGTGAAAATATAATTTCTTCTTTTCATGGGGATTTTAGGCATCTTATGTAGCATCAATCTTGGAATTTCTTAGATTTTCCAATGGACCATGTTTTGGTTCTTCAACTTCTACAAATTTCTTATGATAATTATTCATACACATGCATTAAGACTACAAGTGTCATTTTTGAAGTTAAATAGAAAATTTGTGGTTTGATATGAGCCGATATTTTTCATTCTATGATACTGTTTACATCTCTAATTGCATGGTCTTCATATATGTTTTTTTGTGTAATTTTCATGTAAAGTACTTTTTGGTAGTAGGCACTAGATGGTGGGGAACAATGTTTCATTACATATAATATGACTACCATACTATTTAAATTATTGCATCTATATTAATTTTTTGAAAGTTGTGTGTTTTTGCGAAAATATAAAATCACACTTTACATGGTTCAACCTTTTAATTACAATCTATGATTTAATTGTTGTTACAGAATTGGTACAAGCTAGAATGGAAAAAATAATTTTGGCAAAAGGGGACTATGTTGATCTCCTTATTAATGATCGAGTCGTGGGGCTAGGAAGGGTCGAATCTACAGAGTCTGAAACTTATGATGCTAGAGAAAGGGTTAATGCATGTTATGTTGCAATTTTGATAATTGATGTCACTCAACCACATTTGATTGAGGATGTTGATGAAGGGGGAATAAATCCATGGAAGATCATGGATTCGAGGCACAACATAGGTAAATAAAAATATTGAAGCATGTGCTCAAATATTATTGATAGTATAATACTTTTTTTTGAGTAAATACTAGAACATTATTTACATTCGTTTATAGGTGCAAATGTTTCTTCTACATTTTCTATAAGAGACAAGGTAGATCTTCTACAACATGGAGTGAAGGTGGGTGAGGGCTCCATATTCAATACAGAGCTTGGACATAAAGTGCATGGAAAGATGGTAAAGAAAGGATGCATAGTGGTTAAAATTGAGAAGGTGTTAAAACATGATGTTGCTCTACCACATCCAATAGGATTTGAGGATACTCTAGGGGGTGCATTAGAATCTTATGAGATTTGGCCAGAATCAGATTTGCAACCTCACTGTCATGATCATGCCATAAATATTCCCCAAGATAGGGTTAGATTCATATGTACATCCAACATCTTCACTAAGTGAAAATATAATTTCTCCTTTTCACGGGGCTTTTAGACATCTTATGTAGCATCAATCTTGAAATTTCTTAGATTTTCCAATGGACCATGTTTTGTTCTTCAACTTCTACAAAATTCTTATGATCATTATTCATACACATGTATTAAGACTACAAGTGTCATTTCTGAATTTAAATAGGAACTTGGTGGTTTGATATGAGTTGTTATTTGCCATTCTATGATACTATCTACATCTCTAATTGCATATATGTTTTTTTGTGTAATTTGCATGTAAAATACTTTTTGGTAGTAGGCACTAGATGATGGGGAACAATGTTTCATTACATACAATATGACTACCATACTATTTAAATAATTGCATTTATATTACTTGTTTGAAAGTTGTGTGTTTTTGCAAAAATATAAAATCACACTTTACATGGTTCAACCTTTTAATTACAATTTATGATTTAATTGTTGTTACAGAATTGGTACAAGCTAGAATGGAAAATATAATTTTGGCAAAAGGGGACTATGTTGATCTCCTTATTAATGATCGAGTTGTTGGGCTAGGAAGGGTCGAACCTATAGAGTCTGGAACTTATTATGCCGGAGAAAGGGTTAATGCATGTTATGTTGCAATTTTGATAATTGATGTCACTCAACCAAATTTGATTAAGGATGTTGATGAAGGGGACATACATCCATGGAAGATCATGGATTTGAGGCACAACAGAGGTAAATCAAAATATTGAAGCATGTGTTCAAATATTATCGATCGTACAATACTTTTTTTTTGAGTAAATACTAACCTTATTTACATTCGTTTGTAGGTGCAAATGTTTCTTCTACATTTTCTATGGAGACAAGGTAGATCTACAACATGGAGTGAAGGTGGGCGAGGGCTCCATATTCAATACAGAGCTTGGACATAAAGTGCATGGAAAGATGGTAAATAAAAGATATATAGTGGTTAAAATTGAGAAGGTGTTAAAACATGATGCTGCTCTACCACATCCAACAAGATTTGAGCATACACTAGGGGGTGCATTGGAATCTTATGAGATTTGGCCAGAATCAGATTTTCAACCTCACTGTCATGATCATGCCATAAATATTCCCCAAGATAGGGTTAGATTCATATTGTTACACAGTAATTTGTCACCGTCCCTGCAATCCCCCGTCCCGCACATTGGAGGGCCTTTTCTGTGACCTGTGAGCAATGACATGACTTGAAACCAATTTCATGGCATCCCCCTTGACAAGGAAAATCATTCATTTGAAGACAGTTTCCTATGAAAAACCCTAAAAATAGACCTTTTTGTCTTGTCACGACCAAGCAGTTCAGCCCTCACGCCAATGGGGGAAATCCACCAAAGAGGGCGCGCCAACTGGCGCTCTGTTCCAGTGTATTTCTCGCGCCAAGCTTAATAAGGATTGTTTTTAAAAATAAATGGCGGAAGTTTTATTTCGACCAACTCCTGAACGAGTCTCTAAAATGAGTTGGGAGGTTTGGCTCCGGATCTCCATGTAGGGGAAGTAGTTTTCCACCTATCATGGAAGCTTCCTTGAGGATAGGGCCAATCCCACCATTGTAGGGATCCAAACTCCCCTTCCACCATCTATATAAGCTTGCTATTTTCCCTTAGCAAGCTAGTATTAAGAGCTGAATCTGTAGCAAGGAGACTATCGCTAGACAACCTTTGAGAGCCAAGCCGAAGAGAGAGAGCTTTTTCCCATTTCCGACGAGCTTCATTGAGACGTGTTCCACTGTCAACCCCGCTGAAGGAAGATCCAACGTCAGAGCTTAAGGTTGTATCGTTCCTTTGTTTTATTAATGATACACAACTTTGATTATGGTTTCATTCGTGTATCTTTATCTTTGATGCAATGAATTGCATCTTCTCTGACTGATGTATAGTTACAAGATTTAGATTCTATGCTGTGTATCATCGTGTTTTTTCGCATGTGTGCAGGTGTTCGGATGTGCTAAGCGAAAGGATTGTGATCTGTCGGAGCAGAGGATGGGAAGCGTCATCCTTCCTTCGACGACCATTGTGTAGGACCTGAGGTAGGCAACTTGTCATTTCTTGTCATTTTGTAACTAGAGACCTGCGTCTTAGCGTGACTTGATTGTTGCTAGGCCCAATATGGGCTAGTAGGGATCGCCTCTGTTCGCAAAGGGGATTTACCTCACCAACAAACTGGCGACTCCACTGGGGAGACATTGATTGGGGTTTGTCTTGTCTCTTTCGGTTGATTTTTGCTTTTGTTTGCTTGATCAACTCTTCTGGTTTGCCTCCTTCTGGTGTAAAACCTCTGTTCAGCCCCCACCATACCTGATCTGCTCCCTATTTTCCAACTGGCACTTGTTGCTGGTTAGGCCCCCACACCAATCATGTTCTGGCACTAGATGCAGCCAGACAGTCGCGCCAATCCTGTGTGGTGCTAGGGTTTGCTTGTTTCTGAGCCTTCTGAGCTTGATTTATGGTTTTGGTGTCATTTTTTCGACTGCCTGAGTGCCCTGAAGTCTTGGTTGACTATCTGTGACCTCCATCCTCCGGTTGTTTGCCCTCTACTATCAGTTTTACATTCTAGCCCTAGGGCATCTAGGTGCTATAGTGTGCTGAGTCTCTCGTTGGAGTTTTTGGTTTTCGTTTGTTCAGTCAACTTCGTTTTTGCTTCCTTGCATTCGTTTGGTGGTTTTCCATTGTGTTATTGCGTTATTTGAGTGATTGCTCTCTTTCTCATTCGAGTTTCACTTTGTCTCATTTCGAGCCTAGATTGCACGATTTGTATGAGTCTTTGGGATTCCTCTTTTATTTGAGGGATTTCTCTATCAGTTTGAGGTTTGATTGTGTGTTTTGCATTGAGTGAACTTGCTTGTCTTTACTCTTCCACTATCGTTTCTCAAATTGATCTCTCTATTAGTTTTCATTTTGTTTAGTGCATTTTTCTCTTAAAACATTGAAAATACAAAAACAAGTCTTTTTCTTTTGATTAGTTAGTGTAAATTGAAAAAATTTCTGCGTTATTAGTGTTATGTAACTCTAAGGGAAAAGATTTTAGTTTCATTAGCATGCATTAGAGACACTAGTGGTTTTTTTGTGAGCATTTTGTTATTGTTTGAAAAGCTCTCAACCTTCCCATAGTTAGCTCTTCATCGAACAAAGTGATTTGTAGTGGCATGTAGTGTGCATTTAGAGGATTTTGAGACATAACATTCGGTAGGGCCTGAAATTGAAACATAATTGAAGATCAACTCTAAAATTTATTCAATTTACCTTAAGGCAACATTGAAACATGAACGAAATATTTAAGAGGTCTAGGCCAGTCATGTGTTCCGGCATCGTTAAACCTAGTAGCTGTCATTCACCTCTTGGCTTTAGACAGCATTAGTACAGACTTGTGCTCCCCGTAGCATCGCGTATATAAAGGGAGAGCCCACTAGGTTTCCATCTTTTATTCGTAGGAAGCCGAGTCTGCCGCCTTATACCCATGATACACTGGACACAGCATTCGGGGAGATTGCCTGCACGTACGTCAAGTCCTTGGTTGATTTCTCTTTCATTTTTGAACCAAGGTGTATATTGCAGTTCACGGATATCTAGTACACCCTCTTGCATAGAGTTCCAGAGTAGTCATTTCGATCTTTTCTGACTCATTAAATTTGAAAGGATCATCAAGCGCTTGTTTCCAAATTGAAAGAGATAGATTCACCTTTTATCCGTTTCTCAACTCTTAAAATATGAAACGGTAAAGTTTCTAAGTTTCAATGTGGTAAAAGTAATCACCTGTGATCACACACCCTTTTACAGTTTGCTTGTTGGCCGTTTGATTGTTTGCCTTGGTTTTTTCCCGTGTGCTTTTATTGTGATCTTTTCCTCTTTTTCGTTACTGTCACAGTGGCTGAACCTTCCGTTTCGTCTACTGGTAGTCTTTACACAGACGATTCGTCAGAGGTCTCTCAGTCCTCTGCTGAACCTTAGCAGCCTATTGTCTCCGAGTTTCCCGACGGGGGACCGGTTCTATCTGAGCTTCCCTTTGGAGGACCAGTTGAGTTCAATTGGCCCTTATCCAACACTTGGTTTGGATTTGGAGTAGGGGAATATTTCCCTCCTCTTACATCAGGTTTTCCTTTTTTAGCTGTTGTTATACCTCCTAGTCCTCGCCGTCTATTAGAAGATCTAGCGACAGGGTCAAATATGGACTCACTCAGTCCTTCTCCTAGTGAGGAAATTCCTACATCTGGTGAAGATTACCAGCTGTTCCCTGAAAAAAACCTCGAGTCTTCTGTCATGTCTTCACCTGGTCCTTCACTTCCAGTGGGATGTATGTCATTAAGTCAGATTGTGGCCGTTGTGGCCTCCATGGGAGTATCCACTCCGTCTACGAGGCCGGTTATTCCTTCGTTAGGGATGTTTTCAAGGACACCCCTCATGTCATCCCCTCAGGTCACATTGGTACCTGTTAGGCCTACTGTCTGCGTATCTGCTTCTATCCCTGCTGTTATTACTAAGTCTACCAGGACCTCGTCACTTCCCGAAGACGTTTACATAACATCTGCTATTCAGGAGAATATCTCTCCTGAGGAGTATCGGTTGTCTCTACAGCAGTCGAACTTCGAGGTTGGTCAGTCCTCCCAATATCCCAACCGTCCTTACTTTTCCCATTATGGACCGGATGGTACACCTGTTTATGTTTTTTCCATATCAGTACGATGAGCAAGGGAACCCTCTACGTTTTCCTTCTCCAGAGGCTTATCAGTATGTTCAAGGTTTTCTATCTGCTCAGGCTGGGCAACCTTCCAACCCGCAAGGATAACCCTTCCAGGGCCAACCTTCGGGCCAACCTGGTTTTCTATATGACACGCAGGGACAACCCTTACAAGGCCAACATTCGGGCCAGCAGGGGTTGTTATACGGTCCGCAAGGGCAGTCCTACAACCCTGATGGTCAACCTGGACAACCTCACCCTGTGGTCCAACCAGGGAAACCTCAAGGACCCACAGGTCAACCGGGGTATCAACCAGGACCGTTGTATGGTCATGGGGGAAAATCCAACCCTCTCAACCTATGGTGCAACCTCTGCAACCTCAGTTTCCTATTGGTCTGAATGTTGCATAGCCGGGGCCATCTTATGGTCCTATCACAGGCCAACCTGTTATCAGGCACAACTTGGCCCTATCCCGCCACCAGGCCAACCGGCTCATCTAGGGCAGCCTGGTGTCCTTCATCAGCCAGGTCAACCTATTCAACCAGGACAACCTATTCAACCAGGACAACTTGCTCAGCTAGGTCAACCTGTTCAACCAGGCCAACCTGCACACCCAGTCAACCCTGCTCAACAACCCATTTATTCCATGCCGCAGCCGAATCCGCTTGTGTGCCCAAGTCATCAGGCTCAGCAGGGCCCCACTTACCAACAACCCGCTCGACCCCAAGGCGGTTATTACCTCCAAGGTCAATCTCGACTAGTTTACAACCCGCCCCAAGGTTCTGGTTATTACCTTCAACAACCAAGCTATACCTATACTCAGCAGTCAAATCCATATACTGCTCAGACGGAGCCAACATATAATCAAGGTCCATACCCCGGTTATCAACCCCCATACACTAGTTATCAGCAATCGTATCAACCTAACTATACGGCTTACACCCCCTATGGTCAGAATCCCCCAAGACAGAACCAATGGGGGCAAAGTTATGCTCAACCAGGATGGAGTATAGGTACAGGTCCTTATCGGGGACCCAACATGCCTTTCAATCCTCAGTTGCCTTTCCTTGCCACGTTGGAATTGTCAGAAGTTTCTAAATTGACCAATGATCCAATTCTTCACAATCCCTATTGGCCTCCGGTTCCAACTAAGGTGCCCAGTGACTGTCCTAAATTTGAAGGTAAAGCTGGAGAGGACCCCCAAGCTCATGTCATGACCTGCCATCTGTGGTGTTCCTCGAACTCTTGGGTGGATGATTCGATTCGTCTACGTCTTTTTCAGCGCACGCTTACCAGTGCTGCTACTAAGTGGTATATAGAACTACCCCATGGTATATTTCAAGACTTCAATACGTTAGCTATGGATTTTCTGACACATTTTCAGTTACTGGTTCGTTATGAAGCCAAGACTCGTCTCCTGACTTCTCTGAAGCAGGATAAAGCCACCCACATTTTAGATCACATTCATGAGTGGCGACGTCGTCATCTACTGATCAAGTTTGATATACCTGATCAGCTCTTAACGCATTGTTTCACTACCTCCTTTGTTAACAAGATCGCTCAAGATATTGCTATGGGGGCATGTGTGACCGAAGAACAAGCCATCGCTCGTGCCCAGTACCTTGATCTGGTGTACTCTCAGTCTGGTACGCTCTATGATATCTTGAATGATGCCCCGCGGCCAGGGACCTCTAAATCACTAGCTGCCCCATCGGTGGATGGTGTTATTGGTTCCGTTTCTCAGACTCCTCGGAAGTCCTCTAATGGGAAGCAAATGGGAAGCAAAAGTCAAATTCTTCCCATAATTATGCTCTTCCTGCCCCTCCAGATTCTGGTAAGACTGCAGAGGTCAATTCCGTTCAGGCCAATCCTACAAAAGAAAACCTCCAAAGGGAAGAAGAAGGGCAAAGGAAAATCCAAACCCAATGCCCTGAAACCAGAGTCTTCTAAACCTCATGCTGACGATGGTTCCCAACGCAAACCGAAGTACCCCTGCCTTATCTGTCAAGGAGATCATTATACCAAAGATTGTCCCCGACGATCTGAAGTTAGTCAACTTCTAAAAGGCTCCAAAGGGACTTCGGCAGTTCTCAAAGAACCGTTCCCGTCTCAGCAGACCCAGATGGTCGAGCAGCCTTCACCATCTGCACCGTTTAGGTCCCAAGTTTTTATGATGAATGGTGCTACACCTATTTTGATTGCTACGCGCTCGAAGGATTATGCTGGATCACGCCAGGCAGCTGGGAAGGAAGTCATTGATGGCCCACCTCCCCCACCTGTCTCTGGTCCTTTAGAAATTGAGAAGCCCAACGCTGAACCCGTTGTAAGGCCACCTTCCAAAGGTGTTCTGCGAAAATATTCCTATAATCCAAACGCCCGTGTCGCTCAGCACTATGGCATTGTTGAGGATTTGGCACAGGTGCCTTCTGTAATGTCTGCGTTGGAAGTGCTTCAAAGTTTCCCATCGCAACGGAAAGCTCTGTTGTTCGTAATCAGTGGAATTGATCTTGCCAATTCCAGTCTTCTCACCTTCGACCTCGAAAATTTTGTCCCCCGACTTCCGCATCAAATTTCTCTCTTTATACAAGTTGGGATCAACGGCCTCAACATCCATAGAGCCGTTGTGGACGAAGATGCTTCCACTTGTGTTATTTCATCTGCCTACTAGAAGGCCATTGGCTCTCCAACTCTCACTTCATCTCCCAATGCCATAGAGGCATTTGATGGTCGGGAATCAAAACCCCTGGGTGTTCTCGAGAGTTTACCGATCATGTTACAAGGTAAGACAGTCAATGTAGAAGTAGAAGTGGTTGACGCCAATCTCAACTACAATCTTCTTCTTTGTCACAGTTGGACTCATACCATGCTATGCGTTTCGTCCACCCTCTTCCGGCTTCTGAAGTTTCCTCATGAGGGAAAAATTATCACTGTCAATCAGTTGTCTTTCTTCACCTCATCCTCCGAGACTAACGTACCTTACGTGGATCAGATCCCTAATCCCCTCGACAGTGTAGGACCCAATATTTTCAAGGACCCCGTAATCATGGGTATTTTTCCCACGCCACCACTGCACACCATTCAAGTTAACATGATCTCCAGGTCAGATGACCCTTTGGATCATCCCTTCGCCTAAACAGGTGACCTCTTTCGGAGAATTGATGCCTTTAACTCCAGTTGAGATCAATTATTGCGAGATCATCGCTGCATCTGATCCTCCTCCCTCTAATCACGCTCCTTTGAGCATGGCTTTAGATGTATATTCTCAATCCCCTTGGCTCGGCAAAGCGGATTCGCCGGATCCTTTAAGAGAAGTCTTCCCCTCTGATGAAGCTATCGTCAAAACTATGTCTCTTGAAGATCTTCCCTGGAGCGATGGGCATCATCGTTCCTCGTTCATGCCTGGCCTGGGGGCAATTTCTAATTGTCTAGAGCACTTCGCATCTCATGTTCCCACTCTGCCTCTTCAAACACCGATACTAACTCATGAGGTTATTTCAGAGGGAAATCTGAGTAATATCGCACAAACCATGTCTATTGACATCTCCGTCAAACCAGGGATAGTCGAGAACATTCACATGGGAGTTACTTGTTCTCCTGAAGAGATTCAAGTATACATGAGCCTTTTTCGTGAATTCAGAGATGTTTTCTCATGGTCCTATGAAGAGATGCCTGGGATTGATCCCAGTATAGTCGTGCATGAGATTCCCACCTACCCAGGTGTGAAACCCATGCGTCAGCGTTTACACCCAGTGCATCCCCGAAAAGCCGCAGCTATAAAGGCAGAAGTTGAAAAACTTCTTAACGTGGGCTTTATCTATCCAATTCCCCTCACAGAATGGGTTTATAATATTGTCCCTGTAGATAAGAAGCAGGGCACTATCCGGGTCTGTGTTGACTACCGAGACATTAATCGAGCCTGTCCTAAGGACAATTATCCCACTCCTTTTATAGATCACATCATCGATGAATGCGCGGGGAGTGAGATTTATTCCCTTATGGATGGTTTCTCGGGTTACAATCAAATTAATATTTTACCCGCTGATCAACATAACACTGCCTTTATCTGTCCGTGGGGTACTTTCGCTTACAAAAAGCTCCCGTTCGGCTTGAAAAACGCTGGGGCCACCTTCCAACGTGCTATGTCATATGCTTTCCAGAACATACGTCATATTTTTCAGTCGTATCTGGATGATTTTCTGGCCCATTCAGCTCGGCATGAGGACCATCCTGAACATCTCCGCCAGATTTTCCTTCGTTGCAGACGTTATAATATTAGGCTAAATCCTCACAAGTGCGTCTTCTACATGGATTTTGGTCGTCTTTTGGGATTTATCGTCTCCAAAGATGGAATTCGCCTTGACCCCCTCAAGGTCGAGGCCATTGTTAACCTCCCATCCCCATCCTCGTTGCATCAACTACATAGTCTTTAGGGGAAAGACAACTTCTTACGGCACTTTATTCCGAACTACGTGGAAGTGGCCAAGGGGTTTACGAGACTTTTGAAAAATAATGTTCCCTTCCGTTGGGATGAGATTGCCCAGCAATCCTTCGATAAGCTTAAAATTTTTCTCGTTAACGCTCCGTTGATACGTCCTCCCAACTATCATCGCGATTTTACCCTTTATTTTGCCACTGCGTTTAGCACGATAGCTATGGTTCTAGTATAGGATGACGACGATGGAAATGAACATGTAGTTTACTATCTGTCTCGGAATATTCTCGACACTGAAACGCGCTATGCCCACATCGAGAAGTTGGCGCTCGCTGCGGTTCAGGTCGTTCAGCGGTTCCGCCATTACATCCTGTTGCGTACAGTAACCGTGATTTCAGACTGTAACCCCATGACATACATATTGTCTCGACAATTGCTAGGGGGCAAGTACTCCAAATGGATTGTAATCCTTCAGGAGTTCGATTTGGAGTTCACAACTGCCAAATCGACGAAATCATTGGTTTTTTTTTAATCTTATTTGCTCTCTCCCAACAGACTCTGTTCCATCCCAATCTGAGGATCATATTCCGGATGAAACACTCTTTCTTATCAGCACTCATGATCCATGGTACGGGGACATTATCGTGTATCTTAAAACATCCACGTTTCGGTCCGAGTTGACGAAAGATGCTCGACGTCGTATTCGGCATCAATCTCAACCCTACCGCATTGTCGGAGATACCTTGTATCGAGTTGGAGTTGATTCTGTGCTCCACTAGTGCTTGACCCTGGAAGAGGTTGAGAAAGTCTTGAATGACTGTCACAGTGGCGCCTGCGGCAGTCACATGCCCGGATATGCCACTGCCCAAAAGATTTTGCGTGCGGGTTACTTTTGGCCGTCTATATTCAAAGACTGTATAGTTGTAGTTCGAAAATGTCATGCGTGCCAGGTCATTCAGCGCAAGATGCGCGCGCCACCCCTACCCTTGCATCCTGTCATTACCATAGGCCCTTTTTCTAAATGGGGCATAGATTTTGTGACATGTAACCCTCACTTGGCCGGGGGGCATGCTTATATAATCGTTGCCGTGGACTACTTCACTAAGTGGGCCGAAGCGATGCCTACATTAGCTGCCGACAGTAAGACAGCCGCTCATTTCAACCATGTTATTACGAGTTTCGGAGTTCCTCAGGCCATTGTCACTGATCATGGCACTCATTTTCGGGATTACATGATGGCAGAGCAGACATCAAAGTTGGGCTTACGCCATGATATCTCAACGCCATACTACCCCTAGGCGAATGGCCAGGTTGAGGCCGTGAAGAAGGTATTGGTCACGATGCTTCAACGAACAATTGGTATCCACAAATCCAACTGGCATCTCCAATTGTTCTCAGATCTCTGGTCTTATCGAACGTCAATAAAGAGCATGACCGGATTCACACCTTTCTAGTTGGTGTATGGTCTGGAAGTGACTCTCCCGGTTGAATGTGAAATTCCTTCTCTGAAATTGGCTGTGGAATTATTTCCCGACACTTCTCCGAAGGAGGAATTTCTCTTGTATCTGGAACGGCTGGATGAAACCCGCCACTTAGCTACTTTAGTCATTGAGGCACAGAAAAAGCTGGTTAAATCCCATTTTGATCTCTCCACATTCTTTCATTGAAGGGGACCTCGTCCTCTTGTACGACCAAGCACACGATAAACTTGGAGCGGGAAAATTCCAGCCCATGTGGCATGGACCCTATATCGTCAAACGAGTATTAAAAAATGGGGCTTGTGAGCTTATCGACTATGAAGGTATTCCTCTGGTGCAGCCTAGAAACAGGCTGTACCTCAAGAAGTACTACGCTTGAATTATTATTGTGTAGTGTGTGTACATAAGTGTGTGTTTTCATTTTTGTGCATGTGTGGTGTGGTGTGCTTTGTAAGTGTCTTTCCACTGATTGGGTCTTCCTGATTGTGCAGATGTCTATTACTCCTTTTGTTGGTTTCACGAATGGTGCCTCCCACAGTACCAGGAATCTGTCTTCAGCAGCCTGGGTAATCTACAATCCTGTTGGTGAGTTGGTAAATTTACAAGGAGTTTGTCTAGGGCCTACCACAAATAATGTCGCGGAGTATAGTGTCATTTTGGAATTATTGAACGAGGCTGTTAACTTTGGTATTCGTGCATTACTTGTATATCTGGACTCATAGCTTGTAGTATTACAACTTAATGTTCATTATTCAGTAAGAAACCCATCCATTTTACGTCTGTATCTGCGTATTCGTTTACTGGAAAGAAATTTTGATTACATTACATATCAACACATACCCAGACACATGAATGCGTTAACAGATGTAGTAGCTAATATGGTTTTAGATAGACATTTATGCAACTTGTAAGAACATCATGATATGTAAAAAGATCCATCCAGAAATAGATATATATATATATATATATATGTCGAATGGTCTGCAGTTTGTGTACATCACATAAAATAAAAAAATATACATGTCTGTTTTAATAATAGCCGGAGACAACATGTCTCCCAAAAATGTGCAAATGAAAAGCCTAGATGACTAATCAACATGGTGCTCGTGGTAGCATGTCACCGCCCACACCAATCTCCTCAATAAACTATGAAGGCGACTAGGAACCCCCACAGTGTGCCTCTGATAAGCCAATGGGACGTCTTCTAGGCGAGCATAATCTGGGATCCCCTGGGCGATTCCCTCCAAATTCTAGACTAGCTCACTCCCCTCACCACCCTCATCGTGAGGATCATGTGCGAGAAGGGTCCTCCGTGCAATGGGCGACATCCCTGCAGGCCTCTCTGGGCCAACTTCTGCATACATATAGGATTGTTTGTTAGAATAGGCATGTATCACAAAAAAAAGAATCATAAATACATAAAATAAAAAAGAGTCTTACCCAGCTCCTCATCCCAGTCATCCCCCTCCGGAAGTGGAAGATCTGGGTCTCTCGTGAAGTCTATACTGGCATAGGGCCAGTCATTTATGACGATCAGTTGTCACCGAAGCCATGCAAAGAACTCGGGCCTCCATGACATTTGTTGGCCCCCTCCTGATCTGGGCATGAGCGCTGCCCATCGAGCCATCTGTGGCTGTCTCAATGGTGGATCGGCGACTATCGCCCCCTGGCCCTGGAAGATTGTTAACCGTTCGAGGATGAACGATACCAAGATAGATCCGTACCCAAACTGCTTCAGTTTAGCCTTCTTACACTTCGTCAACTGTCGTTTGATGTTCATTGTTACGGCAGTGGCCCAATTGAATAGTGTCAGGTTCATGCATTCAAATGCTAAGAGGAGCCGTGCTTTCGTAGCCTCATGCAGCGCCTGTGACCCCACAGCCCACGTAATGGTATGGAGCACCACCCTGAGTGCTAGATCAAGAACCGTGTGGATATCAACCTTCCCGCTGCCTGATCCTGTTCGTGCCCCTGGGCACACTCTTTCCATCACCATTGCCATTTTCTCACCAGATGGCCTAGTACCTGTCAAGATAGGAACTGGACCTCTGTGGGAAAATCCAGTTAGGAAATAAACGTCAGATACTTCAAGTTCCAACACTTGGTCTCGATGCCTGAAATTTTCTTTGTTCTCGTCCCAAATGCTGATCAAATACTGCAATAACTCAGGTTGTGCCCTCAAACAGGTTGTTAAGAAGAACTTTTTTAGACCACAGTTTCAGAGAGCGTTCATGCATGCTTCGTTCTCCATGGCCATTTCATATTCTTCACTATGCTCCCTTTCTTTCCACTCGATCACCATTTTGGCCATGCATCTACACCAAAATGGTCATAAACACCTCATTAGATCTCTTAAGCACTTAGAAATCCAGCTGATTGGTTCAATTTTTGTAAATATTGAGCGGAATTTTAGGTTGCGCCATTGGTGCGAATGTTTTGCTAACAGTCGTGCCAACTGGTGCGACCCCTTTTTAAAAAGGAGCGAATTGGCGCGGGTCCGTGCCTGATACTCGCGCCAATTGGCCGAGCCCTAAAATTGCAAAGGTCCCCTCATGGATCCAAAAACACAATGGAAATATATAAAAAATGAATTAAAACAAAGCTAAGGAAAGTGCCTCTTACCTGGAAAGAATGAGAAATAAAATGACGTATTGGATCTACCACAATCGCCGCCGCAAGTTTGCACAGGAAAAACTCACTGTTTCTCTCACAAGAGGTAAAAAGTAAAAGTGAATATGTTTTTACTATTTTTGGCATATTTATAACTTTTCAAAGTCAAATTAGGTTTTGAAGGTCATTTTTCCAATATTTTATTATATTTTGTCGAAAAATGGGTTTTACGCTCGCTTTCATGTGCAGCAACAGGTTTTCATGCAGCTTGGACGACGATATGAGTTGTATTTTATACTTTTTCGGACTCGATAAAAACACGAAAAAGTTATTTCTGGAGTCATCTTTCAGCTCTTTTCTAATTCTCTAAACATGAAAAGATTACCGATTCGCTTGTCGTTTTGATCTCGTAAAGTTGGCTGTGAAACGACATCTACCCAGTATACGTTTACCCCTTTTTCAGGCTGGGATAGATTATTTACGAAAAAGGAATACCCTAGTCGATCACGACTAGGAGGTTTTTTGAGACATAGTTTTCTACCTTTTTGGATCTGAGGAACTATCTACGAAAAGGGAATGTTGGAGTTTACTTTTCCGCTGTCTTTTCAAACTCTCTAAACATGAAAAGATGCCGATTTCTTCCCTTGTCAAACTCGTGAAACCCTGATGACATCGGATTCCGTTGTAATGACGAAAATCGAGTTTCTCCTTCCTAGGGCTCGTTAAATGTACTAGGTTGGATTTGTCCGAAGGACGAACTTATATCACAAGCATATGCTATCCCCTTCAAGCTTGTTTTCAAAAAATAATTGGGGTAATCGCCAAAAATGGTGGGGGGGAAATGAAACCGGTATCATTGTCGTGTCGGCAGTATGTCGCTCTTGAAAATGGCACTTGTCTGCATTCGTGTCGGGTTGGGGACATCTCATCTCATTTTCTGCTTGCCTCCATGGGTTTGGGTGATCCTTTTGACTTCTCATCTACTCTTTGCCTTGTCGTCATGACCTTAGATCTTTTGATGTCAAAATACTGCCAAATCCAGTGTCGTGCCGCCAATATGTTTAAGAGAAGTTGACCTTTGCAGTTTTTAACCCTCCTCTGATTCTCATCTGATCCTAATTCACAAATATTATGTTCCTTTGTCTCGTGTCGATGATGTGGGAAACACTATGTCCCACCTTCTATCAAGGTCACTTCTTGTCGACTCCAGCTCATTATCCAGGAAGCTGATCTAGAGACTCCTTTCGAGTACCTTGGAGCCTGCATGCCTCACTGGTAGGTTCTTTGCATTCGACGTGGGGTTTTTATCATTGGCCTCCGATCGAATGATTCTGCGGGTGTTCGATGCCAGCTCACTGATCACATTTCGTGGATTGTACCTTTAGTACCTTGAGGGCCATTGTCATTATTGGTGGTACCTCTCGCGTCTGTTAACTGCTTTCATCATTGGCTGGTAATTAGACGATTTTCTTGCATGTTCAACTTCAGCTCATTTATTCACATGCTAGGACTTGTACTTTGTTCGGGTCGAGATGGAGCGCAAGACCCTGGGTTTTGTTTGATGGAATCCAAGCTGTGGATTTTGTGGATTATCATTAGTTACGTGACTCATTGATTGGATGGTTGCGACCATACCTGAGTCTGCTTATTGATCCTTTCTAGATGGCTGCGTCCATACCTTGGATCCTGATTATTGTTATGGATGGCTGCGCCCATACCACATATCATGTATTTGAGATATCAATTGTACTTGTCTACATAGGTTTTTCGATGGCAGTGTTTTCAATTGGGCACGTTCTCGTAAATCATTTCACCCCTCTCTCTCTCTCTCGGGCCTCATGCTTTAGGGGGCATCTGTTACACAGTAATTTGTCACCGTCCCTGCAATCCCCTATTTTTCACATTGGAGGGCCTTTTTCGTGACCTGTGAGCAGTGACATGACCTGAAACCACTTTCATGGCGTCCCCCTTGACAAGGACAATCATTCATCTGAAGACGATTTCCTATGAAAAACCCTAAAAATAGACCTTTTTGCCTTGGCGCGACCAGCCAGTTCAGCCCTTGCGCCAATGGGGGAAATCCACCAAAGAGGGTGCGCCAACTGGTACTTTGTTCCAGTGTATTGCTCGCACCAAGCTTAATAAGGATTGTTTTTTAAAAATAAATGGCGGAAGTTTGATTCCAACCAACTCCTGAACGAGTCTCTAAAATGAGTTGGGAGGTTTGGCTCCGGATCTCCATGTAGGGGAAGTAGTTTTCCACCTATCATGGAAGCTTCCTCGAGGATAGGGCCAATCCCACCATTGTAGGGATCCCAACTCCCCTTCCACCATCTATATAAGCTTGTTATTTTCCCTTAGCAAGCTAGTACTAAGAGCTGAATCTATAGCAAGGAGACTATCGCCAGACAACCTTCGAGAGCCAAGCCGAAGAGAGAGAGATTTGTCCCATTTCCGACGAGCTTCATTGAGATGTGCTCCACTGTCGACCCCGCTGAAGGAAGATCCAGCGTCAGAGCTTAAGGTTGTATCATTCCTTTGTTTTATTAATGATATGCGACTTTGATTATGGTTTCATTCGTGTATCTTTATCTTTGATGCAATGAATTACATCTTCTCTGACTGATGTATAGTTACAAGATTTAGATTCTATGCTGTGTATCGTCGTGTTTCTTCGCATGTGTGCAGGTGTTCGGACGCGCTAAGCGGAAGGATTGTGATCTATTGGAGTGGAGGATGGGAAGCGTCATCCTTTCTTCGATGACCATTGCGTAGGACCTAAGGTAGGAAACTTGTCATTTCTTGTCATTTTGTAACTAGAGAACTGCTTCTTAGCATGACTTGATTGTTGCTAGACCCGATCTGGGCTAGTAGGGATCACCTCTGTCCGCAGAGGGGATTTACCTCACCAACACATATGTACAAAGGTTTCACTTACACATGAATGCATGGGAACAAGCATGTGCATTTCCAAATAAATGCTAATTAATGTTTGTGAGGATGACATTGTTGAAGATGAAACACTAGGTGAAATGGAATTTGGTGTTTTTTTTGGAAGAGATAGACAGAAATTATGAAATATGAAAAATTGATGATAAGTATATACATTTTTTGGTTAGATGGCCAATAAATAAGTTGGTGGACAACAAAGGTTTGATATTAAGGGTTAAGGAAAAGTTCAAGGAGCCACCCAAGGAAATGGTGATATGGGATGCTATATAGGACACAAATCCCTTAAAAAAATGGGATGGGTCTCTTTGTAATGAAAAAGATAGAAACTCAATTGATATGCATGTAACAAGGCCATATAAAAGGATTAAACAAGTTATGGCTACAACAAAAATTGAAAAATGTCAAACAAAAATAGATGAAGAGAGAAATTCGACTTTTGGCAGCAGATGTATGCTGTAGAAAATATTGTCTTCAACATGTGTATAGGAAGGCCATTGCAGGTGCTATAAGGGGTATGGGACAAATAAATAAAAATGGTATTAGGGAATTTGTCTTGAATTCACTCATGTCAAACACAGTCATGTCAAGGAGCCATGGCCATGGCCTACCACCTATTGCTAGAAATGTAAAGGACATGAGATTTAATGGGAATATTATTTGTAAGAAAGCATGGTATAAGATACAAAAGATTCCTCAAAGCACATTCTATAACTACCAACATTATTTCCAACATGGACATATCAAAGCTATTCATGGTAACACCAACACATGCAAAGAACGAGCACACACCTGGCAGCCATAGAAATATTGCACAAAATTGTAATGGATAATTCAAAATTTTCACCAAACCAAACACGTCAAGTTGAAGAATATGGAACATCTGCTCCTTTAAGATTGTTTCCTTCGATTTACACACAAAATTCTTTGTTAAAAGAGATCAACGAGGCTCTTCAAAAGCTCAGTTACCCATCAATATCACAGTCAACAATGAGCAAGATCTGGAATACTAAGTTTCGAGATGTGGCATTTTCAAAGAACACGAACTTCAGTAAATGTAGTGAATGTATTATGTTGAAAGCACAGATGAAGTCAATGACTACCAAAGAGTTGGAAGAAAAGGTAAGAGGTAGGTTGAACAAACATAACAATATTGGTATGTGTGGAAGATATTGCTACTATGCCCATAGAATTATGTCAGAGTGGTTTCCAAAAGAGTATTTGAGCATTATCCATGATACAATGGATAAAACAAAGACTTCAATCCCAAGGCTACATGTCAAATCAAAATCTATTGTAGGAACAAATTTAGGTTTTTCATTGATAGTTATTCTAACACATGGGCATAAGACAAGAGGTTTTGGTCATTTCTCCCTACCATCTGTATATATGGGATCACAATTTACTATCACATACCTTCAAAAGTGCTTAAGGGAACTTGAAGACCCACAAGTTGATATGTATGGTGATCTACTTTATGAGAGTGGAAGGTCAAGAAACCCACTTACAAATGCATTACTTGACACCTCTATTTACTCAAAATTTCAAGTGTACAAGGACGATTTTATATCTCATTAAAGATCAAAGAGTCAAATGTTGATTTTGAACCTCTTCCTCCACATTTTTTGTTACAGTTAGACAATGCAACAAGTGATAATAAGAATCTCTCTCTTTTCATGTTTCTATCACATTTAACTGCACTTGGTGTCTTCATCACTATTGAGGTTGGATTCTTGCCTGTGGGGCACACCCATGAGGTTTGATGGAACCTACGGAAGAATGTCTTCCAACCTAAAAAGCAAAGATATATATTCTTTACTTGAAATGATGGATACATATCACATAATTGAAGAAAATCGAGTGTTTCTACCTACAGTTATTGATAAGTTCTATGACTTCAAAAGTTTCCTTAATGGATCATCAAGGAGGGAAAAAATGCACTAGTTGAACATCTTAATGTTCAATACTTCCAATTTATTGTACTCAATGATATTCCAGTAGTAAGGCACGAATAATCCATTACAGATATTGAATGGTCATAATCAATTGATTTATAGAATATATATGATGAAGGTTGACCTATAATTCTCATAGGGAACCCATCTTTCTTAGCTTCCAAAAATAATGATGCCTATTTAAAAGAACTAAAGGAAGGGTTATAACACCATACACAAAAATGTGGAAAGACACTATCTGGAATGAAGATTCACCAATTGTTACAGAGGAATGGAAAAATAAAGTAGTGTAATGGGAAAGAGTTCTTGATACATTAGATGGAATCATAAAGATCATAGAATAACAGATGGAAGTGATTCATCTTCTGAGGATTTCTGACCCAAGACAAGGCACATTGTTGATGTTGATTGTAATGCACTCCATGTAATCTCAAGTATTATGGACAGAGTTTTTGATAATGCAATAGATGAACCAGTATATATTGGACCCAAATGCAACAAGCCAAAGCCAACATTCAATCTAATGATTGATGTTGAGAAAGGAAATTATATGTTGCTAGTTACATCAGGAAATGAGGATGCAGGAGAGATGATTTGGAAGGAAAAATCCATCTTAGATATCTTTAGGGATAATGAAAGTGAGAATCTTCATGTAAAGGTTGAATGGTGGAATCCTATTTTAGGGAAACACAATGGAAATTTTTTAGAGCAATATTGGATACCAAGTCCTAATGACACATAACTTGGCTCTATTCCAATTAATACCATAGTGTGGGCATGGATGCCAAAGAAAGAACATTGCAAGAAGACCAAGATAAATAAATACGGTGGAGAATTTGTTCTTGACTTGCTTGAGCGAATATCTTAAGATTCAATTTATATGATTCATGAATGTAAATTTTTTTAAGGATCTATTAATATACATTTTGACACACTTTTCAATATTTGTTGTATATCAAATATTCTCTTCATATTATTTTTGGAGAGGTTTTATATTATTTAGTATTTCAATGTAATCATGTGGTGATATAAATGGCATGACAGTGCCATAAAATATTTAAGTTTTCAAAGCTTTGTTTGACCAACAATGACTTCTCACCATATCAAATATGCATAATCAAATTAAATAATGCATTTAAAAACAACATCTTCTAAACTTGGTCTATTAAAACAATAGGGGAGTAGCTAATTAGTATTATATTTAATATAAACCATTTAAACAATTATTGAAAAAATGTTAGACACTTGTAATAATGTTTGAAGTGATTTTTCCTTAATATTCCTTATTATAATTGATATAAATCAAATTTGTTGTTTTGTTGCACTCTAATTTATAAAAAAATGATTTTGATCATTGAACAACACAACTAGACATAAAATATTTCCTCTTATAGATTTTGAAGTGGTTGCCAACATTGTACTAGTATAATAAATTTGTACTGACATAGGAAAAGTAGTCAGTGTCAATTTAAAATGGCCAATAGTAAGAAACACAATATTAATATATTGTTAAATAACTTTATAGTAGGTAAGATTTTTTTTACAAAATCTATTATTTACCAGTCAAATTTAATAAATAAATATAAATATTCATGATAACAGAAATAATGTAGGGAATCTAAGTTTTAGATGAATGCCAATATGTTCTTTTCAATATAATATCCTTAAACACTCCAGGAATAAAAACTAAACATTTGTAATAAACAGTTTAGTCAATTTGATCTCTTTCCTCTTGTATTTGAAAATAATCAAATTGTATTGCTTTGTTACTATTCTAATTCATGATTGAATTTGATAATTAAAATGATTAGTAATTGAGCCGAGAGGCCAGGCTCATTCTACAACCTAGTATGAGGGGGATGTGTAAGTTTGTTCGTTTCGTGCCCTATTAAATTAAAAATAAAAAAATATGTTCTAAATAGAAAAATAATATGGGCTATAATTAAAGAAAAAATGAATATGTTGTAAAGTAATTCGAAGTAAAAAAAAATGTGTGAATAAGATGTTTAAATCTTTTACTTTTCAAAAATATTTCAGCAAGAGATTCAAATAAACTATTTGAAGATCTATGTTAACTAATTTATGTCGATATCAACTTCATATATAACTATATATAGAAAAAAAAATTATGGTTAAAATTTTTGTTTGATCTTATATATACTCTATTTAGCATTAAAAAATACAAGTTAAATAATGAAAAATAACACTTTGTATTTTGCACTCTAAAAATGTTTGCAAGTGAAGAAAATTGATCCCTCTAGGTTCATGTTAAATCCATATTTAAGATGGATCTATGCTGGTATATATTGGACACATTACTATGATAATTTGTCATTAAATAACTTTATACTTAATATATATCTTGCATATTAATCTATTGTTCATTAATTCTCAATTAACTTAGTTTTTAACACAAAAGTACAAATAATAAATAATAAATAAATTATATTACTACTCTCATTCAACATTTAATTTGATCGTAAAAAAATATTTTCTCCTGTCAACTCTAAAATGGTTCCTATAATAGTATGTAATGATGATGGTGATAATGATGATTATCATCCACTAAGACCAAGTATGGTATATAAGAAGCCATAAAGATATTACTCAAAATTCTTTAGAATTTTATTGTTATGCTCAAAAAACATTAAAAGAAGTGTTTCAATATCATCATAATTTTGTTTAGTTAAAAGATCAAGAAGGTTGGTAATGCCACAAATATTTTGAAATTTAAATCCAATATGAGTATAAACTGGATGATCTAAGAGGATTTTTCATGTTCAACCATACCATATTACTAGTGTTTTCAAGGTGATAGACTTTTAAATTGGGCCAACCTTGTCCTAGTAATGATCTTAACTTGACAGATACATGATATTTACTATATAAAATTATAATTAAATGGGTTAATAATAGTAACACACACAATAATGCACTTAAAAACAACATCTTGTCTATCAAAACAATATTGGAGTAGCTAATTTGTATTTAAACACTTAATGAAAAAATTTTAGGCACTTGTAATACTGTTTGAAGTGAGTTTTCCTTAATATTCCTTATTATAATTGATATAAATAATTTTTTTTGTTTTGTTGCACTCTAATTTATAAAACAATGATTTTGATCATTGAACAATACAACTAGACTTATAAAATATTTCCTCTTATAGATTTTGAAGTGGTGCCAACATTTTACTAGTATAATAAATTTGTATTCGACATAGGAAAAGTAGTTAGTGTCAATTTAAAATGGTCAATAATAGTAAGAAACACAATATTATTATATTGTTAAATAACTTTAAACTAGGTAAGATTTTTTTTACAGAATATATTATTCACAAGTCAAATTTTACAATAAATATAAATATTCATGATAATAGAAATAATGTAAGGGATCTAAGTTTTAGATGAATATCGATATGTTCTTTTCAGTATAATATCCTTAAACACTCCAGGAATAAAAACTAAACATTTGTAATAAATAGTTTAGTCAGTTTTCTCTCTTTCCTCTTGTATTTGAAAATAATCAAATTGTATTACTTTGTTACTATTCTAGTTCATGATTGATTTTGATAATTAAAATGATTAGTAATTAAGAGAGTTCTACAGCCTAGTATGAGGGGATGTGTAAGTTTGCATGTTTCATGCCCTTTTAAATTAAAAATAAAAAATAAAATTACGTTTGAAATAGAAAAATAATATTGGCTATAATTAAAGAAAAAATGAATATATTGTAAAGTAATTAGAAGTAAAAAAATGCATGTAATGATGATGGTGATAATGCTGATTATCATCCACTAAGACCAGATGTGGTATATAAGAAGCCATCAAGATATTACTCAAAATTATGTAGAATTTTATTGTTATGCTAAAAAAACATTAGAATAAGTGTTTCAAGATCATCATAATTTTGTTTAGTTAAAAGATCAAGAAGGTTGGTAGCACCACAAATATTTTGAAATTTATATCCAATATGAGTATAAACTGGATGATCTAAGAGGGTTTTTCATCTTCAACCATATTGCTAGTGTCGCAAAGGTGATAGACTTTTAAATTGTGCCAACCTTGTCTTAGTAATAATCATAACTTAACACATACATGATATTAATATATCATATTATAATTAAATGGGTTAGTAATAGTAACATACACAACATTTTTTTGGTTAAGTTAATAATAGTAACATACACAAAATTATTTTCATAAGACAACCTTAACAAACTTAGCTTTTAGTACAAACCATAAAAAAACTTAAAAGAGATAATGTAAGGAATCCAAGATTGATATGTGAATGATTTGCTTTTGCAAGTTTATATAAATTGTTTTATATAGTTTACCATGATAATTTTTTCACCAAAAATGGTGAATATCTACATTAAAATTAGTAAACTAAGTGATTTTATAATTCCACATTTTGAAAAAAATTAATCTAGTTAAAGTTCTAAATTCTAGATTAATGAAATACTTCCAAATTTAATGAAATATGTGTTCTTTGCAAAATGCTAAAATAAAATGCATGAAAAGAAGTGTATAAAATTGCTCAATAGAATCAACACATATTGTTTAAAGTTTAAACCAAGCCAACTGACTCAACTTCTGTTGTTGTACCAGGAACTAGACCGACAACTGCTACCTAGAAAAAATGAATTTTGGCACAAAATATTCTTCAAGGAGCTTGTCCAAATGCTAGAAAATATCTACTCAACGTTGTTGGAGCGGGACCCCATGGGGTAAATTTTGGCAAAGTTTTTTGGTATGTTTTTTTATGCGCGTTGTGTGTAAGAGTCAAAGGGGCTTTGGGATGGGTCAAAGTCCCTATTTTATGTAAATGGGTTGTAAGGGAAAACTATGGGTCTCAAACCATGGTTTGAGACTATAGTATCTGTGCACTAAGTTGATATAAATATAAATATATCGAGTATATTTAAGTTAAGAATCGCATGCTTATGTTGATGAACGCTTTGTAAGGATTTCATTTTGAGTCTGGTTTTTGGGTAGAAAGGCTCCTGCCGGCTGTGTGAGCGGAGACCTAGTCCTGGCTATGTGCGGACTCTGTTGGATATGTGCACATAAGGGTAATTTGTAAGGGAATTTTGAAAGTACTGAACTGATTGGATCTATTAATGAAAATATTGTTTTGGAAAATTCAAATGTGTTATGTGATTGATGCGTTATCTATCTGATTAGTTTTTATTTCTTTAAGATGGAACTAGTTCTGTGACTGTACTTTTACTTATGTTTATGACCCAATGTATCTGCGTGAATAAATGAAGTGTATAATGAATGTGGTATATTTTTGATGAATGGATCTATTTAAGTGTATCTATTTATGTGCGTGAATATATGTATATTGCATGCTGGAATAATCTGCGAAGATTTGTGATTTTGTTATCTATTTATGCGCACTTTCCTGTATCTGCGACGAAGTTGATATGTTAGTTTTTTTATCTGTTTATGTGCACATCTGCTTATAACCTATGATAAGTTCTGTTATAAGTCTTCTTGGGGACACCACATCAAATTCTTCCTCAGGGTGCAGAAACATGGTCCCATCACCCCCCCATACTGCTTCGGCTGAGACTTTGATCTGCGCAAGCAGGTCATTGCCGAAATGGCCAGTATTTGGAGGGTTTGTTGGTTGTGCAATAAATCTGAACCTCGGTCAGGACCCCTCAAGCCAAAAAATTGTTTCATTTCCGGAACCGGGATCATTTTTAGGAATAATTGATGCATTGGCATCCTACGCAGAACGAATTACAAGATTCGCTGGATAGAAAGATCCGTGAATTTGTGATGCAAGAGAATAGAAGTTCTAAATCATCTATTAGAGATTGGATTCAAAAGTATATTTGTACAGAAGTTCATGATATATTATTTGTGTCCTTTTTGGCTGAGTTGCATGAGTGGTTGTCTCGATTGACTAAATTTAATACCTGCAGGAAGGACGATGCAGTCACTCAGTGGACTCCAGAATTGGTACAACAGTTAGAAAATACAAGTAATACGATCACCCATGCAATAGATCATTGGATCGATCATGTTTTGGGAGGATTTGTAATTGATTTTTCCATTGATTATTTTGTATCTTATTTTGAACCAGAAAGGATATTTGTCAAGGGTCTCAGAGGTAAGTTCATGTGCTCTTTGAAATTGTGGATGAAGATGTTATTGTGTGAAAAGGGTTCTATGTGATATCATATTGCGTGAATGTCCCGAAGAGGCCTGACTACGCATATTGGAAGAATTTACCACGCAGATATAGAAGAAAGGTTTATTTAAAGTCCTCTCAAGGGTAGATCGGATAGCGACGATGAACCAGAAACTAGTAGCTCTAGTGATTCTTCGATTGATCATGTTTTGGGAGGATTTGTAACTGATGTTTCCATTGATCATTTTGTATCTTATTCTAAAGCAGAAAGGATATTTTTCAAGGGTCCCAGAGGTAAGTTCATGCACTCTTTGAAATTGTGGATTAAGATGTTATTGTGTGAAAAGGGTTCTATGTTTGATCATATTGCGTGAATGTCCTGAAGAGGCCTGACTACGCATAGTGGAAGAATTTACCATGCAAATCTAGAAGAAGGGTTTATTTACAGTCCTCTAAAGGGTAGATATGATAGCAACGATGAACCAGAAACTAGTAGCTCTAGCATTCTTGCGCACTCTAAAGAAGAGGTAGTCTCTCAAGATCAAAATAATCAGGGAGTGTTGACCATAGTTCAGATCCCATCCAATCCACTTCCACACTCATCTCACAACTCATCCACTCCACCTCCACCTCCACCTCCACAAGGCACAGATATGTCCGTGTCTATGAAGTTTCTTATGTTCAAAGGTATTGGAAATGAATATACGAAATAGTTTTGGTTTGTCACTGATGTTGTATGGAGAGCACAACAGGTTAATAGTGATGATGTTAAGAAAGCACAGTTAGCCACTAATTTTCAAGATTGCACGCTTGACTGGTATATAAGATATGTATCTGTGAATCCTAATGAAACTATGAATGATCTGAAGGATGCCTTAAAATAACAATTCAAAAATCCTAAGTCATACGCGAAGTGTGTTACGGAGTTAAAAGAGATTCACAAGGAGGTGAAAAAATCTATCTGGGATGCGGATCAGATATTGAAGTGCACCATCAGAGATAGTGGATTCGCTATCGATGATACCCAAAAAAAGGAGTGGTTTATTGCTATGTTTCTCCTGCATCTGCGCCAGCGCTTGAGTCAACAAAATTTTTCCACGCAAGTTGAGGCTGTAGAAACCGTGATGAAACTAGAAGTTACGTCGGTTCTTGCTATGATTGGAACTCAGTAGATTTAGAGTCAATTAGAAGCAATGGATTTGGATATTCAGAATCTATGCAAAGTTAAGGGAAAGGAGGTGTGTGCATAGGTATGGTGCATATGATGTAAAGTTGTCATGCATCATAAGGATCAATGTCTAGTATTCAATGATTATATACATGTTGGAGGACCAAGCCTGCTGAAGAGCGTGGTGGGACCAAGTGGGACACCTCTAGTATGGTGCACAATCTATCAGACAATGGGTCTGCATGCAACATATTTTTGTCCAAAGATTGGAAAATACATGCTTGAGCTGAAGCAGTTGTTTGTATATTCTACTCGTCACTAGGACATGATGAACAACACTATCGAAGTTTTGATTTAATGATCGACAAAGCTGAGCTGTACAAAATGCAAGCTGAACCTACCTTACCATCATCTTCATCTGGGTGTGGTGGATTTTAGACTAGAGGAGGAGGAAGAGGAGGAGGAAGAGGAGGAGGATCAGCTGGACGAGGAAGGGGACAGGTCATTTGTTACAATTGTGGAGATGTTGGTCATTATGCGCGCGATTGTGGAAATCCTATGCAAAAATCATGTAGGTACTGTAGGCAGTTTGATCATGTAATAGAATATTGTCATGTTTTAATTGCTAAGATGCAGGAGAAAAAGACGTAGGCTCCGACGCAGAATATTCATATGGTCAGGGCAGAGCTACGCAAAGAGGATCCTAGCGTGAATGTTGTCACTAGGAGCGGTGTAGCCACCAATGAGGATAAAGGAAAGAAGTCAGATGCTGACCTTTGGATCTGAAAGGCACCTGAGAAAAAGGATGGATTTGATTTACAGCGTGAAAAATAAACATTTGTCGAAGTAAGGAAGGGGTTTCTAGAATCAAGTGCATCGACATCAAGTAGACCTGTGAATGAGGCAGGAGTAGAAGAAGAAATAAAGCAATTTTTACAAGCTTTCATTAAGTTACTATGAAACAATAAGGCAGTCGAGAATCTTCAAGCATTAATAGATAATTTTTCAGAAAAGGAACAGCCTCAGATGGAACAGACAGTTGTCAACAAAATCTATAAGAAAAATAACAAAAAGAGAATTGTATGAGAGATGTGTTTGATTGCTAAGATCGATGCCTATGAGATGGATCAGGTCATTCTATATCTAGGGTCTGATGCAAATTTCTTACCTAAGAAAACTTGGAAGCGCATGGGAGAGCCTAATTTGGAATGGTCTACTATTCATCTGCGCATGGCGAACCAACAGAAAATCATTCCATAGGAAGATTGTCATAGGTCATAGTAGATATATAAGGAGTTAAGGTTCTTTCAGATTTCGAAGTCATACAAATTGTGGATGATATTGATCCTTATCCTGTGTTGTTGAGATTGGATTGGGCTATTGATATGAATGGCATCATAAATTTGAAGAGGAGAAGTATGGTATTTAAGAACAATGGAACCATAGTTGTAGTTACCTTATATCCTACAGAAGGTGCAATATATATATAACGTGTGCGCACGGACGATGATGTTGACCATATCTATAAGATGACTGCGCGAGATGATGATTGGATCAATCCAACAACTGACGGAAGGATTAATTGGGAAAAAGATAGTTCATTCTTCTCAGATTCATATGAAGAGTTGGAGAACTGGTAGAACCGGTTACATGAAGTATCTATGTTGCGCTGCAATCGAGTGACCAGATCTCTTCGTTGCATATCATCAGAGGTACGAGAATTGTCGTATTATGATGGTGTAACTAATGTGAACATTTTTTTAGGAGAACTTGAAAGAATTATTCCGGAATGAAAAAGATTCCATGAAATGTATATTGCATTGCACGCTACTCTAGCACGATGGTGAGAGACTCATAAAGGAAACATGGGAAATTGGGAAGAATGTGCTCGAATGATGAGATTGCACTTTGAGTGTCCAATTATTAGAATGGAAGAGACATATTCCGGAAAGGGTGACCCGCGTAGACATCTGGTGAAATGGACTGAAGTATGGGGCGCAGAGCTAAGACCAGAATGGGTACACATGTTCATTCATATGTTGGGTAAGGTGCCTACTGATTAGTACCTAGAGACGGAGCTGCGTTGAGTAACCAATGAATGGTCTGTTGTGATTGAAATTTTAATTTTGACATTCAACTTTGGGAGTGGATTTGATTGTTTGGGAAAATCATTGCAAGGTATCCAAGAAGTCATATTTGATACTTCCAAGCCAACGATATAGCGTGCTTTGCCAGCATGGGATGTGCAGATGAGGGATATTGTCAATTAAAGAAATATGACAGTAGAAGAAACTTAGAAGATCCAAGGAATATCACAATCCTTGGATCTGAGGGATAGCGCGCAGTTTTTGGGCCTTCCATTACATCGCTGGATGTTACAAATCCTTTGAAGATTCGACAAGTGAACATTGGATCTGAAGCACAATAAAATTTGGTGAAGATTGGAGATTATTAGGATGATGACACAGTGGGAAAGGTTGTTGAGCCAATGAATAAGTATCATGACTTGTTTCCTACAAAGTTCTCTGAGTTGAAAGGAATAATTGAAGAGCTTGGAATCATGAAGATCATTTTGAAACCTAATGCGCGACTGGTGAAGTAGTGTCCATATAGATTGAATCCCAAATATAAGCAGAAATTTAGGGAGGATTTGGATAAAATGGTTGTTGCAGGCATTATAGAACCAATGGAAGAGTCTAATTGGGTGAGTCCTATGGTAGTGCAAGAAAATAAGACAAAAAGAGAGATAAGGATTTGTGTGGACCTGCACAAACTGAATGGTGACGATGTGCATGATCCATTCCCAACACAATTTTCTGATGATATCCTTGACAATGACAGAGGACAGGAGGCTTATTTGTTTACAGATTGGTTCTCAAGATATCATCAGATAAGGATTGCGCCGGAGGATAGAAGTAAGATAACCTTTGCAATAGAATGGGGATATTTTCAGTATACAATCATGCCATTTTGATTGAAGAATGTGCATTCTATCTTCTCGCGCGTAGTAGTAGCTGCATTCAAGGAGTATATCCACAAATTCCTAGAAGTATAATTTAATGATTGGATTGTCCTTGGGTTGGTGAAAAAACATGTATCAAGTCTATGCCTAATGCTAGATACCTGTAGGAAGTATCAGATCTCACTTAATTTGAATAAGTGCATATTTTGTGTGCCATTTTGGATATTGTTGGGTCATATTGTCTTCCAACAAGGGTTGATGGTTGATCCCACAAAGATTGCAGTAATTGTTAAGTTGGAAGTAACTATGAATGTCAAGCAACTGCGCTCAATATTGGGGCATACTAGATATTATTGAAAATTCATTCAAGGTTATGTGTTGATCACTGCGCCCATGGAGAAATTTCTCAAGATTGATGCGACATTCTGTTGGGATGAGGAATGTCAGAAGAGCTTTGAACTACTAAAATAAAAGATGGTCATTGAGCCCATATTGATCTTTCCTGATTGGTAAAAGGTGTTTCATGTGCATGTTGATGCCTCTTGCATCGAGCTCGAAGCTATATTAGCGCAGCCAAGAGTCAGAGAGATTGATCACCCTATTTCCTATGCAAGTAGGAAGCTCTCAAGTGCAGATCATAATTATTCAACCACAGAGAGAGAAGGATTGGTGATGGTTTATGCACTTCAAAAATTCCACCACTATTTATTAGGAGGACACTTCAAGATGTTTATTGACCACTTTGTTTTGAAGTACCTTATCAATAAGCATGTGTTGGGGGGGGAGATCTACAGGTGGTTGCTGATGTTTCAGAAGTATGATTTTGAAGTTATTGTGAAGCCTAGCAGACTGAATGTTGGGCCAGACCATCTGTCGTGCATTAAGAATGGAGAAGGGTCGACTCGTTTGGAGGATGGTTTAATTGACGCACAATTATATTCTATTAATAAGGTTGATGATCATTTCCCTGATATCATTCACTTTTTGACTACTGGACGTGCGCTCGAGGAGTATACATTGCAACCGAAGAAAGATATCATGGTGCATGCAGATGACTTTAATATCATTGTTGGTCAATTGTATAAGGTGGGTGCAGATGAAGTCTTGCGAAGATATGTCTTGGAATTTGAGAGATGAGACATCTTAGCTGAAGCTCATGGAGGGGTTGGCAAAGGTCACTATGCAGGAAAGGCAACCGCGCAAAATATTTTACGAGCTGGTTTATGGTGGCCCGCATTTGATAATGATGCATATGTGCACTCGCGCGCATGCGATGTATGTCAGAGGAATTGCGTAGAGATGATATGCCCTTGCATCCATAGATGGCGTTGCAAGCATTTGATAAATGGGCCATAGATTTTGTTGGACCTATTGACCGTCCATGATAGAAGACAGGTGCACATTACATAATCACTGCGACAGACGATGTAACCCGCTAGGCTAAAGCTAAGTTGGTGAAGGATTGTAGTGCAGACATAGTTGCGCACTTAATTTTTGAGAACATATTGACTCGGTTTGGATTCCTTCCCTAAGATTTTGATGAGTGATCGAGGTACACACTTCATGAATGAAACCATTGAAGCTCTGACAAAATAATTGTGGATTCTTCATTAGAAGAAAACTCCATATGACCCACATGCAAATGGTGTAGTAGAAGCTTTCAATAAGATATTGGCGATTGCGCACTCTAAGATTTTCAAAGCTGACTGGAATGATTGGGATGTGTGCATGCCTTCGGTTCTTTGGGCATATATAACTACATGCAAGAAGCTGACAGGAAAGACTCTGTTCATAATGGTATATGGGAAGGAAGTTGTGATTCCAATGGAGTAAGTTGTTCCCAGTTTGCGCATTGCAACATTCACAAATATGGTAGAAGATGGTATTATGGAGGAATGGTTGTCGCAGTTAGTTGCACTAGAAGAAGATTGCTTTATTGAAAATTTCCATCAGCAACTACGGAAGGCACGCGAAAAGGCATGGCATGATAGGCATATTAGGCTAAAGGTCTTTAAGGAAGAATATTTGGTCTTGTTGTATGACAACAAGTTCGCGTGCCACCCAGGTAAGTTCAAGATGCATTGGCTAGGACCACATATTGTTAAGGATATCACTGATGGAGGCACGGTACGCCTAGTTACATTGAGAAGATAATATATTCCTGGGTATGTCAATGAAAGCCAATTGAAGCTGTACAGTCATGACCCTCTCCCTACATGCACCAAATGACTATATGGCAGGAGAATTGGAGCTGTGCAGAAGGGATGGAAGATGCGTAGACAAGTGCGATGCGAGCGCAGAGATTGAATGGGTCACAGAAGTGCCAGAATATAGCCGTTGGAATAGTAAATCTAGAAAAGACATTTTTATTACCATTTGGGGGAGTGTCTAAGTTGCATCTAATGAGGATATTTTTCCAGATTTGGATTTTTTTTGTCATTTATGGAGACAAATTAATGCAAAAGGGACCGTTTGAGATGTGCCTAAGCTATAAATATGACTGAAGGGGTTGCATTAGTTTCCTTTTCCTTCTATGTGAATTTTGTGCATTGAGCTCTCTACTTCCTAGCCTTCCCCTGTTGTCTATGTTTGGTCTTGTTCTGGTGTTTGAGGAGGAGTTGCATCGTAGAGGTCTAGACCACATAATTCCACCAAGTATGATAGCCACTTGAATGGGAGAGGATCTCGTTGCGCAGGTCTTTGAGACCCCTGCGCCAACTAAGACAAAGAAGGGACATACCTTAGGGCTCCAGAAATCTCCAAGAGAAAATACACCAAAGCCGCGCTCCACTGCGGCTGAGCATAAGAAGAAACTGATGGCAGATTTGCCTGAGAATATTATGGAAGAGGAAGATGTGGTGGAAATTTCCCCCATCTCACGGTTTTTGACCTATTTCACACAACGCAAAGCGTTACTAAAGGTCCCGAAGGACCTAGACAAACTGCGAGCATACATCAACATGCCCTTGATCCTAGAAAACATACCAATGGAAGGGGATATGTTTGCCAAAGTGCCATTATTGAAAATGGAGGACTGGGACCTCGTAGACACAGATAAATTTATCGAGCTTGCACCCAACATATATTTAGACAAAGTTTCTTATGAGGGATTTATTTTGCACTTTGATTCAAAGCGCTGGGTGTTGGGCCTGCACAAAGAAGGGTTGTTAAATTTGCTCCAGATCCCACATTTTGGGTGAAACCTAATCAACGAAATTTGTGTGTGGAAGTTGCTCGCGCTATTCCATGAAGAGTATTTGTGGTTGGAAGAGTGCATACCCATCGATGTCGTGTTGATCCATCGGATCATCGGCTTGCCTGATCAAGGAGCAGACCCTGTGGTCGATTTTTGTGGCAAAGACCAGGAGAAGAGAGTTGCATAGAAGATCAAGGATGACTATTAGGTCATGCACCATAGTCGAGGGTTTGTGGTGAGTGAAATTAATGACCCAACTGTCCACTTTAGAATCCTCATCCTAGCATGTAAAATGATGAGGAAGTTTATACCAAAATAATTTCTAGACCAAGTCATTGCACTCTCTTAGAAATGCGAGAAGAGCGTCCAATATAATTGGGCCCAGTATCTTTGCACAAAGTTTTTGGAGAATGTGCGCGAGGCACAAGAAGAGGGCGAGCATTTTTAATACGCTTGGCTCTTGTTTTTGATAGTGCTCATCGGCTAGAAGACACCGAAGGAGATGCAATTTCCTGACATAGAGACTGAGATGTGTGAAGTCGCGCTGTACGCCACACTCTAGAATTCATCAATCCCCACGCACAGCACAGAGAATAATTTTTTTTGGGTTCTGTTTGATGTTGCGATATTTCATGCCATTCAATCCAAGCCAAGGTTGTCTCCAACCTTGTATGATCAATACAAGTTGATCACTAACTTTAAAGTGACATTTCACAACATCCATATCCGTGCGAAGGGCATCGTGAAGGACATATGGAACGAGTTGCCATATCTAGTTACCAAAGTCGATTTAGTGCGTGTCACCGCAGAGTGTCCACCAGCTTGGTTGGAGTCGCGCACCACAAAGGGTGCATCCACATCCATTCCAAAGACGCCTACCAAGCCCTGAATAGGTACATAGGCACTAGCGCAGAGGTCACGCCAATGATGACCGACGAGACCATCGACCTAGAGAAAGGAACTGCAGCTGAAAAGAATGGTGTCGGACCTAAGGAGACCAAGGCTCATACCACTGAGAACGCTGAAGCACAGACTGCCAAGGAGAAAAATCACAGCTCTTAGGTCGCAGGAGGCCCAAGAAAGAAGTGAAAAGGATTAAAATTCATTGGAGAAGAAGATCTTACATTGACCGAGGATGACCTTAATGAAATTTCCAACGCTGTCACATCTATGACAGAAGATATGTGCACTGATCTGGAGGCATAGTAAAAAATTGTGCTTGACGGTGTGTAGACCGACATTCAGCTGTTGAAGGTTTAAGTGAGCCTGATACAAGTGCGTGTGGCTGAGGCAAGCCAAATGCAAGCGAGAATGACTGGTACCATCGCACAGCCACTCAACACAGTGTTACCTTTGATAGGGGTGAGTCACCTCATCCAGATCCTCGAGCCTGCCATTCACATAGAGTCATTGATTCTGCACACACAACTCAGAGCTTGCATTGAAAGAAATGTTGATTTGGTTGTGCTTCCCGCAGGAAAGGTCCACATGATCCACGACATGATTGTGGATGAGCTGCAGTACAGAGAATCTCGAGCCTACCGTACTGCCACTAAGGCATAGCAACATGGGATCGAACTTCGGCCGAGGCAGCAGACAGTTGAAGAAATGTGTTGAACAGCAGAGGCTTGACACACAACCTTAGAAGCAAAAATGGATCAAGTCTGTAGCAATGTGTGAGCGATCCCTGCCTTAGCCACTACAATAGAAAAATTGGAAGGGTTGGCCACTATGCTGAAGGCATCGGGTGAGGAACTTTAGACTATCAGAATAGAGTTTGAGCACTATATTGTAGATTTGCAGATGAATTTTCAGCTGGAGACCCCACAAGAAGTCAAAGCTCAACGTGTTGCAGAGGTAAAAGCAACAATAGACAACATCGTCGCCACAGTCACAAAGTGCGACCAATTGTTAGGTGAGGCCATGGGTGTCTTGACTTCAGTTCAGAATGACTCGATGGTGTAGTAGTTTCACAATGAGTTACGCGTCAAGGAGCAACAGTTTGCAGATATAATAATCGCAACACCCACCTTGGTGATAGCACATCGCCTTGCCCGCCTACAGGAGGGTTGGGTTATTCAGACAAAGATAGAGGACCTACATCGCCGTGAGAATTTACTGGAAGAAAGGATGCAGTCATGGGCCGAGGAAGCGCTGCAGTTGTCTCAAACATTGGACGATGCCTTGAAGGTCCTTCAGGTGACCCAACACATCATTGATCTCGCAGCTGTAGGGCCAACAACCAAGAAACTGGTGAATGAAGTGCAGGGATGTGTTGCATAGAGTGTTGAGGTGGTCTTGCCACTTAAGACCTTTGTCACCGCACTCAAAGCAAAAATGAAGGAGCCCAACCCATAGTGACTCAGGACGAGTCACGATTTTGTGTTAGGGACCTGTTGGAGTGGGGTCCCCTGGGGTTAATTTTGATATAATTTTTGTATATATATTTTTTTATGTGCATTGCGCGGAAGATTCAAAGGGGATTTGGGGTGAGTCAAAGTCCCTATTTTATGTAAATGGGTTTTAAGGGAAAATTATGGGTCTCAAACCGTGGTTTGAGACCATAGTATCTGCATGCTAAGTTGATATAAATATAGATAGATCGAGTCTAGTTAAGTTAATAATCTCACGATTATGTTGATGAACGCTTTGTAAGGATTTCAGTTTAAGTCTAGGTTTTGGGTAGAAAGGCTCCTGCTAGCTGTGTGCGTGGAGACCTAGTACTAGTTGTGTGCGGACTCCATTGGTTGTGTGCGTAGAAGGGTAATTTGTAAGGGAAGCTTGAATGTACTAAACTGATTGGATCTATTAATGCAAATATTTTTTTGGAAAATTCAAATGTGTTATGTGACTGATGCGTTATCTATCTGATTATTGTTTATTGCTTTAAGATTAGAATTAGTTCTATGACTACGCTTTTACTTCTGTTTATGACCCAATGCATCTGTGTGAATGAATGAAGTGTATAATGAATGTGGTATATTGTTGATGAATAGATTTTTTTAAGTGTATCTTTTTATGTGCGTGAAGATATATATATTGCATGCTGGAATAATCTGCAAAGATCTGTGATTTTGTTATCTGTTTGATTCTGTTATCAATTTATGCGCACTTGCCTGTATTTGCGACGAATTTGATCTGTTACTTTGTTGATTTGTTGATGTGTGCATCTGCCTATAACCTATGATAAGTTCTGTTATAATTTTTTTTAGGGCCACCACATTCAATTCTTCCTCAGGGTGTGGAAACTTGGTTCCATCACCCCCCATACTACTTCGGGTGAGACTTTGATATGCGGAAGCAGGTTATTTCCGAAAGGGCCAGTAGTTGGAGGGTTTGTTGGTTGCACAATAAATCTGAACCTGGGCCAAGTCCCCTCAAGCCAACACCACAAAAGAGCTACGCAAAGTTTCTCCTCTCCATCTAGGTATCGAAAAATCACCACATGCTTCTATATTTCAACAGTTGTGGCTAATTAATGACAAGTTTCTGTTATTTCAGATCACTTCTTTCATGGGAAATGAAATTTTCATATATCCAAGAAGCATGAGCACATGAGAATAGAGTCTTCAAGAAATACAAAAAGAATCACGTGATACCCAAGATTTCATTGAGGGCAGAAGAAAGAGGATTGGAGAACCTATTTCATTGAGAGACGAAGAAATAGGATTGCAAAACCTATTTCATTGAGGGGCGAAGAAAGAGGACTGCAAAACCTTCGCTTTCACATAAGTAACTAATCAATGTAAATATAAGCACTTGATTCGTTGCAGTGAATATCACTGAGAATTTTCACTCCGAGAATTCGAATGAGAATTTGGATCATTGCAATGAAGATAAGTGAGAAGTTGGACACTAAGAATCTCTCTGAGATACCAAGGAGCTGCAATGAATCACTGCTCACTTCTACTTCCACCATCCCCATATTTAACGACTTCCTATTATGGGTGGTTCATAAACCGTTACTAGCTTAAGTGGTTGGTTTGATCCCATCAGTTATGGATAGTGTGTTTGTTCCTAGCATTGCCTTTATATTCTACTTGCCTTTACTTAACTGATTACCTCCCAAGCACCCAACTGCTTTACCAAACCTTTCACTACTCACTTGAGTAAATGATTTTGCTTAGCGCACTCAGTGCTTAGTATCCAGAATCTCATGCTCAGGAACTACTTATTGTACAATATGTAATTAGTTTCATATTTTGTTTTTACAGTTAATAAGTTAACGAGACACAATTGTCTCGTACCTAGTTTTCACATATATAAATAAGTGATTTTATCATTAATATGATGCTCTTTCATTGTGGAGTTTATTTGGGCTTGTACAGTTTGTTTGAAATAAATGGAGAAAGGAATTTATATCTTTTCAGAGGTATTGCATACATTTTGAATTTGAAAGGATTTGAAGAATATTTGGTTGCATAACAATTATGACTTCAATAGTTTCCATAGTTGGAGTTGTTCTTAATGGAAAGGAAAATTATCCAAAGTGGTTTAGAAAGATTAAAAGTTCCCTTGTTTATAACGATTTTGGGCAATTTTGTCAAGGCAAGAAGGATAGTGACGAAAAATAAATTGTACCAAAGTCGTCTAATAACGAGAAGCAGTGTGCAATTTGGGAGACAAAAGAAAACAAGGCATATGAATTAATAAATGCATTGATGACAGAAGAGGTAAGTCGATATATCGTTTCTTGTGGTACTGCATTCGAAGCATTAAATAAGTTGAAAGAATTGTATGATTCGCACTCAGAACCCGAAATTATTCAGTTATTGTTGAAGTTGTTTAATTTGGAGATGAAGGATAACGATCCTTTGAAGAGTGCCTCTGAAATAAAAACCTTTTTTAATGATACTGATTCCACTGGAATTAAAGTAGATTTACAACTTTCAAATTTTATAAAATTCCTTCACGTTGTCTATTCACATTATTTGAAATCTCTCCAAGCTAGTGGGTAGTTAAAAGACGTTACATTTGATAAAATTGTAAAAAAAGTAGTTGAGAGAGAAAAGACATTTGGGAAGAAAGAGGCAACACCTAACTCTAATGTAGAAACTTTGTTCGTTGCACAAAAATATCATAATTTACATGTCGAAACTTCTAGAGGTGATAAAAGTAGTAGAGGTCATGGTAGGAGAAATTATAGAGGCAGGGGGGCAAAAAAAAAATTAGGAAGACAGACAACAAATTGATAGAAAACAAAAGAATTTTAATGATATACCACCTATCAAATGTTTTAGATGTGGTAAAATTGTTCATACTGCTACTAATTGTAAAATCCCTTGGGAGAAAGTCAGTGAAAGTAGAGAATAGTTGAATGAAAAGAAAGATCAGCCACCACCAGATAAGGGAAAATCATCAAAGTTTGCACATTACATTGTTTCTCACTATAATTTTAATATTAATGATGTTTTCAACACTAAATTTTCTTCAGGGCTAGATAGTTGGATTTTATATTCACTATCCACTTGTCATATGACATTTAGGAGAGATTTTTTTTTTAAATTTCAGCGATGATACTGATGGTCTTATTTACTTTGCTAACAAGTCTCAAATTAAACTATCTGGAACTGGGTCTATTCGTAGATATCGAATCTTGCAGATTATGTTCTACAAGATGTACTTTATATTCCATAGTTTCAGTGAAATTTGATGTCTCTTATCTATATTCGGCAGCAATGGCATTCTATTCATATATTTGATGGCATCATCGAGATAAGAAGAGCATGTAATCATGTAGTTATTATGACTAGTGTGGAAGAAGGTACACTTTTAAATTTAAATGGTACTTCATCTACTAATTCTCATGAAAGTTGTACTTTTTGGCACATGAAAGTGATATTATGTCTCCCATCTTGTTGTGGCATGCTCGATTTGGTCACATCAATTATGAAAACATCATAATTATGAAAAAACAAGGTATTAAAGGTCTTCCGACAGTTCTAAGAAATATTACACCTTGTGATGCTTGTATTTTGGGAAAACATTGTAAACAACCTTTTCATAGTTCATCTTTTAGAGCTTCACGAAAATTAGGTCTTATCCATTCATATTTATGTGGACCTATGCCTGTTGCAACTACCAATGGAAATAAATATGTGCTGAATTTTGTTGATGATTACTCAAGAATGTTTTGGGTGTATTTGTTGAAGAATAAGTCACAAGTGTTTGAAGTTTTTAAAGCTTTTCATTTGATGATTAAAAATGAAACTCGGTAGAATATAGGCATTCTCATAACTAATAATGGTGGCAAGTATACTTTCATGTTTTTGAACAATAATTGAAGGAAAATGGAATAAAACATCAGACTACCATACCTTATAATCCACAAGAGAATGGCGTTGCAGAATGTATGAATAGAACTTTTCTTAATATGGTTATATCTATGATGTTCTTTAAGAATGTTAAGTTGATATTTTGGGGAGAAGTAGTGATTTGTACAACTTATATTCACAATCGTTGTCCTTCTTATGACATCAATAATAAATCTCTTTATGAAATATGGTATAATCATCTTCCTGTTGTTCAAAATTTTAGAGTCTTTGTTTGTCTATGCTATTCATTAATTCCTAAACATCAACGCAACTTGTTGGGTGCTAGGAGTCATAAATGAATTTTCTTCGGATTCTTCTACTTCCAAATATTACAGGTTGTATAATGAGGAGAACAAGAAGTTCATTCTTTCTAGAGATGTTATTTCCCTTGAATCAGATAAAAATAATTCCACTATTGATAGGAAATTGGCTTATTTGGAGAAATTTGCATCTAAGAAATTTTATTTTGAATCTGATAATGATGTTCCAGACACTGAAGGGGGGGTTCCCATTCTATATCGGTTTGTGGTTCTTCCATCTTTGACTCATGAGAATGTTATTGCTGAAGAAAATTTGGATGATGGTAATGATTCTACAGGACCAAAAATTTCTCTTGAAGAGCATGTTCTTGAACCTGATTTTCAAGATGAGCAACCATCACAACCACTTCAGCAACCTTTACGAATATCCACATGTGTTTGGATATTTCCAAGCATGTATGATCATTTTGAAATAAGAATTTCTTCTAAAGGTGATTTTACTTCAATTTCAGGTAATGTTTCTCATGACTGTGGATTCAATCATTCTACAATTAGTGAACCCAGTTGTTTTGAAAAAACTACTAATTGTGATGAATGGAAGGATGTAATGAAAAAGGAATATGAAGCACTTATTTAGAATGGAACTTTGGGGTTAGTGGATCCTCTTGTTAGTGTCAAACGTATTGGTTGTAAATGGGTGTATAAGATCAAGTACAAGGCAGATGGTTCGCATGATAAATACAAGGAAAGGCTTGTAGCAAAAGGTTGTGCTTAGAAGGAACGTGTTGACTACAAAGAGACATTTTATCCTACAACAAAGTGGGGCACAATTAGAACTATGTTTTTTCTTTCAGCTCAAAATATCTAGAAGATACACCATATGGATGTTAAAACAATGTTTTTGAATGGCGATTTGAAGGAGGATGTTTATATGTTTCAGCCTGAAGGTTTTCTATTAAAGGTAAAGAGAAAAAGGTATGTAAGTTGGTAAATGCGTTGTATGGACTGAAACAGGCATCTCATGCATGGTATGAAAAACTAATTGAACACCTTATCAAGTTTAATTATAATTTGTTTGATTCGGATGATGCAACTCTTTTTGTTAAGAAAGTTGGAAATTCGTTCGTACATTTGGTTGTCTATGTAAATGATTTGATGATTACAGGAAATAATGATAACTATATAGCGTTTGTTAAAGGAGAGTTAATGAAAATTTTGGACATGACAGATTTGGGTTTATTGCATTATTATTTAGGGATTGAAGTTAATCAGAAACCCAAATATATTTTTATTTCTCAAAAGAAGTATATTGGACAGTTATTGGACAGATTTGGGATGCAATATTGTAACCTTTTTGCTACTATGTTGTACTATTAAAAAACCCCCAATTTTATTTTTATGATAATAAATATTGTAATAATAAATGGGGAACCTTTTAAATTTTTCCAAAAATCTACCAAGTAAGATTTTTTCCCTTTAGAAAGTGTTAAAGCATTGAGCTAAGTCAATTAGGACTAAGAAATTTTTTCTTTATCGCAGGTCGCACAAGCCAAAGATAACACAAATAACCATTAGTCAGAATCCGCGATAAATAAATCAATAAAAACCTTTTAATATTAAGTGTTATGTTGCGCTCTTTAGAAAGGCCTTGAAAATATTTCTAAAAAACTATAAAGCGCTTAAAGCATTATTCATATAAGGAAAATCCCACTCAAAGAATACATCGTGCATCACAAATCGTAAGACAGAAATAACTTTCGAAATAACATAACTCTAATCTTGCGATCTTGCGATAGTGCCACTTGGAAAATCTTGCAATCTTGTGATATTGCGGATCTTGTGATCCTGTGATCTTGTGATAATGCGATATTGCGATGTTCCGAAATATTACCATTACGACTCTATGATATTACAATTTTGCGATATTTCGATTTATCGCAAATGAAAAATCAACATTGCACTTAAATCATAAAGTTTCCAAATATCATTCGGGTTTTCGATGTGATGTTTTTGACAAGACCTGAAAAGAATCACACGAAAGCCATAATGCGTAATTATTAGAAATTAGTTGCATTTACTTTTTTAAAGGCTCTAGGAGATTTGTATCTGTTTAATTGTGCTTGTAATAAAAGTCCCATCCTTATCGAGTTTACTGTTTTAATCAAACCTCTGCGATTATCTATGCTTTAAGTTCATTTTGATTTCTCTATTGTTCAATCTCAGGGAATAATGCTCAGAGATGACAAAGAAAGAAAAAAAGACAGCAGAGCCTTCTGCATCTGAGGACTCACACATGCAACTGCTCTTTAGTGATACTACATGCAACAAAGATGGTGGATCTACGTCGTGGGAAGCCATGTATAATCTGTTAGAGGGAGAAAATCCAAAGGTGCTGGTAATCAAAGCAATGACTGACGCTAAAGTTTCGTATAAAGCTTCCTATTTTAAAGAAGCATGTTCTTTCTTACACATAATAGCTGTGAGACTTAAAATCCTACCATATACAGATATGGTGAAGTGGATTATTGATAATGTAGATATCTTGGACATGACATTCAAGAATTCACGAAAAGAGGTCATGGGATCATTTTCTGCAAATGATTTTCACAAGATGTATCATCTGCCATAACCTCAAAAGGCCTACAATAGAGATTTCATCGAGAAATTAGCAAAAGAGAATGAAGAACCAATAGATTACATGCATACTTGGAGGTCTGGGTCTAGTAAATTCAAACGGGATAAAACTGGTATTTACCCAATTGCACCTTTGTCGGCTCCACATAGTTATGTAGTTGCTATGATGTGTAGCCTTTTTGGGAAAGTTGATAGTACCAATTTTTCTATGGAATGGATTCCATTACTTGATGTAGTTGTCAACTCCACGGTTATGAATTGGAGTAATATTTTATCCAAAAATTTGGCTATGGCTATCAAATAATATAGGCTGTATAGAGTTGTCTTTACTTAGGTCATCCCTCCATTTTTTATGAGTGCTTATGTGATGGATACCATCTGTTTCTATACAAAATTTCCTAATATGGGTTGGAATTGGAGTCTCAAAGACCCTAATCCTATCCATGTGTATCATAATATTTTATGGGAATCTCAATTTCGTCCCCATTTTTATAAGATTTGTCAATATATTATGTTGCCAGTCTATCAAACTATTTTTTATACGAAAGCCCCCAAGCTTTCAGAAGAAGAAAATATAGATATTTTGTCAGTGGCAAGATGGTTTGGTGAAGAAACTTTTATTTTTATCGGAGTTTTTGGGAGTATTGTTGCTCCCCATTTTCTTCCTTATTATGTTCCAGATAAGTTATTTGCGAGAGAAATTGCATACCAAACAGTACGGGAAGGTCTTACCAAAACCCTAAAAGACATGAAGAAATATATCTAGCCAGATTTTCTGGTACATTGTGGTTCTTTTGCCTTGTTTGATTTTGGACACGCAATTAAAGAGGTGCAAAATATTACATGATTGAATCTGGCTACTATGCCAGGGAGACAATATGATCCCAACCAAGTCGCTCAAGACTTTACTTATTTGGTTAAAATTAGACATTTCATGCATGAGAAAGATGAATTCCATGACCTATTTGAAAAGGCCGATAATTTCTCGCAAGTCTTTCATTTTTCCTCAATCAAATTAACCCCATCTAACCTCAATCGTTTTCATATTGATAGAAACAAAAGATTGACAAGGGTTCCATTAGACCTATTACAAATTGAGGAAGCAAGAGAGCCTACTCCCAGTGTAATTTTAGAAGAAAATTCTAATCACAATTCTAATTAAGAATCACTAGAGTAATCAAGTCAAGGTTCAGAACTTTTTGAGCATCAATCTCAAAATCAGGAAGAAGACCCTAAGGAAAGTTTTGAAAAGGATACAAAAGGAAATAATGGAGAATTAACCAAATAATCCTTGGCTAAAGAACAATTGGACATTAACTCTACACAGGATCAGACACAGACAATAATAATAAATGACATGGATAGAGAATGGGATAAGTTCAAAAAAAATCTCCGAGTACCATAGACAGACACAGGAATTGAAAGAACTTCTAATTTTAAAATTCCTAAGCAGACCTTACAAGTTGGAAATCCAGAAGCAGATGTTTAAATCATCCCGGCCTACCCAACGCCACAAATTGTTTTGAGAATTGAAGAGATACCCCCTTTAGATATATTTTATAGTCTAGCACACAACACAGTGGTAAGAAGATAGAGAAATAAAATAAAGCTTTATTTATCAACAACAACTCCAAATAATGAATCAATGGAGGTTGTATGGAAATACAATCCCATTGATCCATTAGAAAACTTGACAAGACTGTCACAATTCGCAGGTGCTTATGCAACAACTACAATTGATAAGGTAGCAGAGGTTAGTCTTCTGCTTAAAGAAAAAGAGGCAAGAATTCAACTTTTAGAGCAAAAAATTGAACAGGAAAGAAAAAATCCCAATAAGAAAATAGACTCTACAGATGATACAATTTCAAAAAGATTTTGAGCAAATGAAGTTACAACACCAGGAAATCATTATAGAAAAGGATACACATATTTAGCTAATACAAAATGAAGTAGATAAACTCATAAATCAGCATCAAACATAATAATTCATCAAAGAAACAATTTAGCTAAATACTTAATTTTCAAAATAGAAAGAGATATTTTGTCAAAGAATCTAAATAATCAAACCATATTGTGAAACAAGTGATACATTAGTCCATCAAATGGTTGATCAAAGATTTGAATATGAAGAATTTGATAAGAAAATCTCAGATTTTATCTCCTGGCAAGAGTCTGAGGAAGGAAGGAAATTTTATTTGCCGAAGATTGAAGAATCCCACAAAGATATTCTATTTACAGATTGGGATATGCAATTAAAGCAGGTAGAAAGGGCAACACCTAGAGTAGATGATAGAACAACTAATATAATTGAAGTTGTGAATGAAAACATTTATAATAATAATCTGATTAAAGAATGCAACCCTGGAGTTTTCCCAGATACCAAAAAATTAGAGGGACAATGGAAAGAGACCGCAAAAAATCAAATTGAAGCAGTCAAAAAGCTATCTAAGCTTGATCATGAATCTTATTGGCAGTTTCTAGGAAAACCATACAGTCAGCAGATGGCTTTACGTTGTTTAACAAATTCCACTCAAAATATGGTGACACCTCTCTCCGATGTTGTATTCACAGGACAACTAAGATCCAAAGTCGGCCATCCATCCCAAGTGAAGCCTATGTTGGATATCCGTGAACTAAAAAGCTCAATGGAAAGGAAGGATCATTCAACCTGATCAAGCATGCCATTGTCATTCTTTTAGTTTTTATCTTTTATTTTCAGTATTCTTAGGAAGGTTGTTTGAAACCTCCTTAGCTTGTTATTTCATATTCTATTTTACATGTGTAATATTATTTAAACCTCTCTCATGCATTTAGAGAGGGGTCCAGAATTTTATCAAAAACACTTTGCAAAATCTTACATTTTTGTACTTTTGTGATTCTTTTGATGAAGTACATGGAACAAGATCTTGATTTTCTTGAATATCGAAGCATACTCTATTGAATTTTCATTTCTGTACTCTTAAAGTGTATTTGGTTGAAAATAAGAGAAGGTCAATGTTGTTGATTTCATGAATAGAACCTCTCATGTCTAGTACTATTATCTTTATGATTGAGTTCTATTTATGACTTAGAAATAAACTTCTTTATATTGTATTGGGTATGAGATCTGGATTATATATTTTCATTAAATCACTATTGCATGATGTTTCAGCTATAATTCCTTATTGAGTATATAATCAATCGATATATGCGATATAGTTTCACAATTATTTTGCCTAACTATTTAGTCAAAATAATTATCTTTAAACAATTTCATCTCTTTTAGCAATTGAATGATCTTTATTATCTTTTTCTTTAAGATATCTTTATAGATCGCATAAGTTAAATTATTCCAAGGTATAGATTAAGTTAAATAATATATTAAATAGATGCTTGTGTTTGTTATTTAAGTATATTATTTCCATTAGTTTAAAATCATTTTCCATTTCAACTTGTATCAAACCCATCAACATCATATCAATTCTTTGCTAGGAAACTGATCCCATTATCCCTAGTCGGAGCCATTATACCAAACGAAAAAGGAGTTACTTTCATTTTCTGGAACAGATGGTTATCCCCCATGTTGTCGCAACAGAATTCTGGGGCTTCAACATTTTGGCGCTAGAAGGAGGGCCAATTGTGAATGGCAAGGAAAACTGATAAAAATCAAGAAGTCATCCTAATTTTCGTTCTCCCTCTAGATCCCCTCCAGCTTTTGGATCCCCATCTAGAACTACCATTTTAAGATCATAAGTTGAATAATCTTCTCCAAAATATCCTAGTAGATGCCAGAGATTAATTTCTTCAGACCATAAATCTGAATCACCAGAAGTTCAGACTTTAATAGAGAAGTTGGATCAAATCTCTATTTCAGTTGAAAAACCTGTAATTTTTCAGCCATTTGAATAAATTGTTTCATTTGTTTTACAACCTAGACGAATCTTGATTCGTTCTCTAAGTGATAAAATTGGAATTCCTCCTTTCTAATTTCCCATTACTTATTTTTGAAGGAATATCAAGAAATAAAAATCATAAACATCTATTAGTGAGGTTTTGTTCAATTCTCCATCTCAAATCCATTCATTCTCTCCACACATTTCAACACCTCTCATTCTAACTACTGGTGCTAGCTCTTCTAGTTTAGGTAATCAACCTGCCTCTTATTCGACTCACATCTCGCTCATATCTCATCCATCCATACTCCTATCATCATGGTAGGACAACAACCACTGCCGCAAATACAAAAATGGAATAATCCAGGCGTTGTAGCAATGTCAGGTCCTCTTCATCCTCTTCCTAAACATCCTAAAATATGGTTGCCAAAATTTAATCCTGATGATGGTCTACCCGCAGAAGAAAATATCCAAAACTATATGTCAGCCATCAATTTAAATGAAGTCACTAAAGAAGACTGTGGTTAGATTATTTCCATATACTCTTATTAGATTTGCAGGATCCTGGTACTTTTCATTACCCCCTTGCTCTAAAACTAGCTGGGATATGTTTGAACAACAATTCTTAGCTAAATTTGGATATGATAGAACCATTTCATCGCTCATCAATGAATTATCCAATCTCAAGGCTATGTTGGAAATTGGGTTCAATGCTCCCCGTGTGTTTCGCGACATGGACTAACCTCCTCTTGTGGATCCTAACTCTAGAGATTGTAGCGAAGACTAATGCCTACGGGTTTTAGTCTAATGGAAATCGTGATTCCAACAGGCTAAAATGTGAGAAAAGATCAAAGACTTCATATTCAATAAATTGCTCAATAAAATCCCTACTGCGTTAGCTCTTGGCGCTGATGTTAAAATTAAGTGGTATATATCTTATATTCCCTTAATATAGTCATTTTTGTAGATAGAGCGCAATTAGCCACATTAGCAGAAAACATGAAGGAAGCCTTATCTATTGAAAAATGCATAGTTTCTCTTGAAAAGAAAATCTCTCAAGAAGATATAAAATCTAAGAAAGTGTCCTTCAAAGATGATTCTAAAAAGAAAGTCTAGAAAGATCCTTTTGATCTTGAAGACCTGCATAAAGAGTTAAAGAATATGTCTAATGAAATGGTCAAAATGAAGAAACAAGTTGTTGAATATTCTACTATAAAAAGGCCATTTAGATCATTTAAGAGAAATTAGTCTTCTAAGTCTCAACCACCAAATACGATATCTACTGTTGAGTTTGACTTAGAAGAAGATGAAGAAGAAACCGAAGATGAAGAAACTGGAGATGAAGAAATAGTTGAACTAAATGGAATATGGGACTTTGTTCTTCCAAGTGAAGAAGAATAAGAAGCTTTTCCTGTTAACACCAGAAGCAAAGGACCTGTTGACACAAATCATTTGAATCAAAAGCAGAAAACTCAAACTCCTCCTGCTAAGGAAAATGAAAACCGTAAAAATTCCTCTCCCAAAACTTCACAACCAAATCTGACTTCATAAAATCTTCCATCTACATCAAAGACCCTAGTAGTCACTGATAATATGGATTATAATATTGTGGAAGATATGAATAAGACCAGGGAAAGCATTTCATTACATGAATTTATCAAACTGAAACAACAACAAAAAATGTTACTTAGAGAACTGAATGAAGTTCATGTATCACCTTTACCTATTTTTGTTGTATCTCAGGCTGCTAAAGGCATGGGAAAACCCAAAACTTCTTCAAATAAAGTTGATCCTACAGATTTCATCCTGATCGATGACAGATCTAATTCACATACACCTCCCTTTCTCTTAACTTATAAAATTTTCAATAAAAACCTTCATAATTGTTTGGTTGACTCAGGAGCCTCTTCCAATATAATGCCAACAAAAATCTATGATAAGCTGAACATCACTCCACAAAAGTCTATTGTCCACAAAGAAACGGCTTGAAAAAACTAAATTAGAGGTTTTAGGGGAAATTAATTCTGTCAGCATTAGACTTTCATCAAATCCCAAAGTCTGTCAAATAACAGATATTTTGGTCGCTGACATTCTGGAATTTTACATTCTAATTATAAGTAGAGACTGGTCTGAAAAACTCCATGGATATTTTGCTATTGATTGGTCTCACATGTGGCTTCCTTACAATGGGAAGCCAAATCAAATCCGAGTTGACCGATAAAAACACTTGAAACATACAATGACTGAATTTGAAGGTGATAATGAGCCAATAGCATTAAATAATAATATTATTGGGAATTATTCATCTGAATCATTTTTAGGGAATTTTAATGCACAAAAGTCACTTTTTTTCTGGATAATGTTGTCATATCACAAATTGAAATTTTTTCACAAATAGATACTTCCAAGTGCAAAACTTTTGTAAATAAACCAGTAGTTAAAACTTTGAATGTGTACTTAGATGGTTCCAAATCTAATGATGGTGTGGGAGCTGGTTGTGTTTTAATTAGCCCAAAAGGAGAAAATACCATGTTATCTTGTAGGTTAGAATTTGAATGTACAAATAATATTGCAGAATATGAGGCATTAATACAAGGATTATACAAAGAAATTGGCCTCAATATCAAATATTTTCAAGTTTTTGGAGACTCATAAATCATCATTAGAGAGGTAAGAAATATTATCCATTGCCTTTCTAGACATATTAGACATTATCAATCATTAGTCCAAGATCTTACATCTCATTTTTTGGCATTTAATATTTCTCCTATACCTAGACTGCAAAATGCTAGTGTTGATCTATTAGCGAACATTACATAAAAACTCATACCATCTGAGGAATTTAGTCCTGATGGATTTTCTATTGAATTAGTTTTTAGACCATCCATTCCTGATAATGTCACAAATTTGCGAGTCTTCAATGATGACTATGATATTGTGAATTTTATAACATCAAAAGGGTCATACGATGACTAAATCATAGATGGATATGAGCATGACATACAGTTAGAACATAACGTTGAAGATGAAAGTACAATCCCCAAAGTTGTAGTCAAATTGGAAGATTTGTATGATCTCAAAGACAAATTTAAAAGGTAAATAATTCCAAAATTCAAAAGTCCAGCTTTGAAATTTGAATTATTAAACCTTGGAAATGATGATAATCCTCAGAATATCAATCTAGGTCTAGATCTGTCTTCTGATGAAATATTATCATTTATTTGATTGTTGAAGAAATATAAAAGTATCTTTTCTTGGGATTATTCTGATCTCAAAACTTATGATACCTATGTTATACAACACACCATACCCATGATCTCTAATGATAGACCAATGCAACAGAAACTAAGGAAAATTCATCCAAACCTTGAGAATCAAATAAAATCAAAGATGAATAAACTTATTAAGGCCAAAATCATATTTCCTCTTAGGCATTCAAAATGGGTATCCAATTTAGTGCATGTTAGGAAAAATAATGGTGATATTCGTATATGCATAGATTTTAGAAATTTGAATAAAGAATGTCAGAAAGACAATTTTTCACTACCAACTATGGAACAAGTACTGCAGTCAGTAGTTGGTCATGAGCTCATGTCTTTTTTTGATGGATTTTCAGGATATAACCAAATCCTAGTTCATCATGATAGATTGAAAACCACATTCATAACTAAATGGGGGACATATGCTTATCAAAAAATGCATTTTGGTTTGATTAATGCAGACACCACATTTCAAATAGCTATGGATATAGCCTTTAAAGGACTCATTAAAAAATCAATTGTTATTTACTTGGATGATATCATTGTTTATTCCAAGAAAAGAAGCATCCACTTGAATGGCCTTAAACAAATATTTGAACAATGTATGAAATATGGGATCTCGCTAAATCCGAAAAAAATCTTATTTTACCTTAAGCGAAGTTAAGCTTTTAGGATTCATCATATAAAAAAAGGGTATTTATATTGATCCAACAAGAGTTAAGGAAATTCAAAAAATACCTTTACCCCATAATAAGAAATCAATGTAGTCTTTCCTTGGACAAATAAATTTTGTAAAAAGGTTTTTCCCTGACTTTTCACAAATAGTTTTACCTTTATAGAATATGATTAAGAAAAATTTGGTTTTCAAATGGGGTCACAACAAAATTTGACATGATCAAACTGGTTATTATTAACACTCTATCCCTGACAACTCCCAATTTTTCTAATCATTTTGTTTAATACACATTTTCATCAGAAACATCATATGTTTTCATTTTAACACAACTCAATGATCAACAAATAGAAGCACCCATATCATTCTTTAGTTCGAATCTACAAGGTGCCGAATTAAATTACTTTACTGTGGAAAAAAAATCATTTGTTGTCTTCAAGTCAATAAAACATTTCAAACCATTTCTCCCCAAAACTCATACTAAAATCATAGTTCCATTTTTAGCAATTAGCAATAAGACAATTACTGATGCAAAGAGAAGTAGGAGAAAAAAGAGAAAACTCAGTAACTGCGTTACAAGAATATGATGTTGAAATTAGAATAGCTAAAATTATTAGAGGTCAAGGTTTTTGCAGAATATTAACAGGATCATCCAACTTACCAAAAGAAGAACATTCCAGTGATGACATTCAAATATCTCAGGCAAGCCTCAATGATACTGAATATCAATATGTTCTCATTTTTTATTTAAAAAATGGATATGCCCCTATGAAACTCAGTTACAAAAAGAAAAGATCTTTGAGATTGAAAGCAAAGCAATATCAAATGATTGATGATGGTTTATTGAGAAAAAAATACGATTCTATTTTTTACTAAGATTCCTTGAAAAATCTTAGGCATAGATGGTTTTGCAAGAACTTCATGATGGACTAGCTGGTGGAAATTTCGGAGAAGAAACAACAACACATAAAATCATGCATGTTGGCTATTACTAGCCAACCTTATTCAAATATGCACACGAATATGTAAGGAAATGCAAAATCTGTCAAACTGTTGTTGGAAGACAAAGGAAACCTGCATTCCCATAACAACCAATTAATATTGAACAACCATTTGAGCAATAGGGACTAGACATAATAGATGAGATCGTTCCTCACTCTTCAAAGCAACATAGATACATCCTTACAACAACTGACTATTTTACTAAATGGGTGGAAGCAATTCCACTAAAGGTAACCAATTCTGAGAACATTATTGAATTTATTGATCAATTTATCATTACCAGAATTGGATTACCAACTTCCTTGATGTTTGACAATGCATATTATTTCTCATGAAATGACACGATAGAATTTTCTCTAAAAAAAGTTTCAAACTTAAATATTTTGCTAACTATTATCCCCAAGGAAATGGTTTTGCAAAGTCAACTAATAAAAACCTCATTAGGATCATTAAACGAACTATTGATCAGAGTTAAATAAATTGGCATAAATCTTTAACATTTTCTCTATGGGCAGATCGGATAACACATAAAGCCTTTATAGGTACTTCTCCATTTAATCTAGTTTATGGAAAAGAGGATGTTCTTCCTACAAATTTAGTTATTCCCTCTTTATCCTTGGTTCAATTTATCGAAGAAATTCCTTCTTCTTCTTTGCAGTTAAGACAATCACGAATTCTCAAACTTGAAGAAGAGAGAGAGAAAGCCAAGATCACCTGTGCTCATCATCAACACTTAGTTAAATCTTCCTTTGATGCAAATTTTGTTTGTACAAAATCATTTCAACTTGGCAACCTTGTACAGCTCAATGATCAAAAAATAGAAGCACCCATCTCATTGTTTAGTTCAAATCTACAAGGTGTCGAATTAAATTACTCTATTGTGGAAAAACAAGCATTTGTTGTCTTCAAGTCAATAAAAAATTTCACACCATTTCTCCTCAAAACTCATACTAAAATCATAGTTTCAATTTCAACTGTAAGATAATTACTAATGCAAAGAGTAGGAGAAAAAAGAGCAAACTCGGTAACTGCATTACAATAATATGATGTTGAAATTAGACCAGCTAAAATTGTTAGAGGTCAAGGTTTTTGCAGAATGTTAATAGGACCGTCCAACTCACCAAAAGAAGAACATTTAGGTCATGAAATTCAAATATCTCAGGTAAGCCTCAATGATACTGAATCTCAATATGCTTATCTCATTTTTTATTTAAAAAATAGATATGCCCCTATGCAACTCCGTTACAAAAAGAAAAGAGCTTTGAGATTGAAAACAAAGCATTATCAAATGATTGATGATGGTTTATTCAGAAAAAAATTATGATTATATTTTATTAAGATGCCTTGAAAAATCTAAGGCATAGAAGGTTTTGCCGAAACTTCATGATGGACTAGCTGGTGGACATTTCGAAGAAGAAACAACAACACATAAAATCCTGCATGTTGGCTATTACTGGCCAACCTTATTCAAATATGCACACGAGTATGTAAGGAAATGAAAAATCTGTCAAACTGTTGCTGGAAGACAAATGAAACCTGCATTCCCATTACAGCCAGTCAATATTGAACAACCATTTGAGAAATCGGGACTTGGCATAATAGGTGAGATTGTTGCTCACTCTTTAAAGCAACATAGATACATCCTTACAACAACTGACTATTTTACTAAATAGGTGGAAGTAATTCCACTAAAGGTAACCAATTCTCATAACATTATCTAATTTATTGATCAATTTTTCATTACCACATTTGGATTACCAACTTCCTTGATGTTTGAAAATGCATCTTATTTCTTAGGAAATTCTATGATATAATTTTCTCTCAAAAGAGTTTCAAACTTAAATATTTCGCTAACTATTAGCCCCAAGGAAATGGTTTAGCATAATCAACTAATAAAAACCTCATTATGATCATTAAATGAACTATTGATCATATTCAAAGAAATTGGCATAAATATTTAACATTTGATTTATGGGCAGATCGTGTAGAAATTTGAATAATAGATGAGTTATTCACCGAGATTATCTTGATTACATACTATTTGAGCTTCATGCATAATACATAATCTCTTCTACCATTGATCATCAATTTGCGGAATTAAAAACAATCGCATGCGCACATTGAAACATTAAGCAATCACACATATCAACACATTATGTAATGGGGAAAGCTTACAACTGAAAACCCCCAACTATCTGTATATTATAATGATAGAGAACATGTAACAATACATAGCACAAAATCCTCACAAGCTCTCAGCACTATCTCCAATTGTTACACACTACACAAGCTCAGACATGAACAAGTCACAAGTTCAAATCTCCTCCACCTGTTAGCCTGCCTCTACTGCGCAATCCAAGATGGTTAATTGTGAGATCCAAGTTCGAATCCCCTTGGCTTGTACTACGCAATCCTCATTGGCAATCTCAATCAATGTGTGTGCAAATCTCATGCACAGCTATAGTCACAACTGATAGTAGACTCACCCTTTCACCCACCTCTAACACTGGTCTCCACTGAACTGTCCATGCACTGCAGTTAACTGATGTATTATTTAGTTGATTTATGAGTTACTAATTAGCGAATTAATTAATAATTAATTCACACCACTCATCACTAGTGTATTTATCAGTTAGACTAAATACAACTAGTTCAACTAAGTTAAACCGAACACAACTCCATCAACTGTCTCATCAACTCCACCAAACATTGCCACATGAGTTCTAACTGAAGTCAACCATGCAATAGCTCAACTAAACCCTAGGAATAGCGTAATTCCTTCTGCCAGCTGCATGTGCCACATCCGTAGCTCGAATTGAAGTGCTGCAAGAGGATAAGATAATGTTTATAGTCCAAATATTATTAAGAGCTAATAATATTCGACTGATCTATTTTTAGACTGGCAGTCTAAAAATAGACTCCACCCAGTATGTCTGAAAATAGAGGTCCATCTATTTTTACCAACTTGACCAACCATCCATAAATAGCATCCTGCAACTCATATATAGACCATGATCCATATGTCTAAAAATAGACTTTGCGCCAAAAATAGCCTGCGGGCCCACTTAGTGAAGGCGAATTCTTTTCACTAAGCTCCATCATCTTGTTGCATTCTCAACAGATCGGATAACACATAAAGCCTCTATAGGTACTTCTCCATTTAATCTAGTTTATGGGAAAGACGTTGTTCTTCCTACAAATGTAGTTATTCCCTCTTTATCCTTGGTTCAATTTATCGAAGAAATTCCTTCTTCTTCTTTGCAGTTAAGACAATCACAAATTCTCAAACTTGAAGAAGAGAGAGAGAAAGCCAAAATCACCCATTCTAATCATCAACACTTAGTTAAATCTTCCTTTGATGAAAATTTTGTTAGTACAAAATCATTTCAACTTGGTGAACCTGTACTAAAATGGGATAAATCACATGAGGAAAAAGGTAAGCATACCGAATTCCAAAGAACGTGGCTTGGACCATCTCAAATTGTAGAACAAATTGGCCCATCAACATTTCTATTGCAAGATTTATCAGGCAAGAAAGATTCTCTGCCTGTGAATGGGGAAATTTTGAAAAAATACTTTTCATAGGAGATAACCCCTTATATCCCTTGTACATTGTTGTCTTTAATTTTCCTAGGAAAATAAAAGTTAAATAATATAATTGTTAGCCTTGCAATAAAATATCTTGAAATATTTTGACTTTTCGCTTTTATAAATGGAAATTGTTAAGGAAATAGTTAACATGTTTGAAAATTAATTAAGTTTTGTCTCTTTGAAATTTTCTTTTTTCTTACCAAAATTATTTATTCTTTGAGAAACTCGAACTTTATAAGCAACCTTAACTCTATAGATTTTCATCCAAAACTCTTAAAGAGGCAATGATTCTCCTTGCCTAGTAAATTTTTCTCTTTTTAGAGTGTAATCCTAAATAATGTACTAAAGCTTAAAAGATAAGAGGTCTCATCAAGAGTTTGCTTACCATATTCATAGGAAAATAATAAGACTGACATTACCACTACTATAAACCAAAACAGGGTAATGGCTTGAGATTATCTTAATCAAAAGACAAGGGGTCTCATCATGAGCCAGATTGTTCAGTTGAATTACAACCAATGAATGGCATTGACACCATTTGGCCACCACACCAAGGCAGTGGCTTTTAAGTAATAAAAATAAGAGCTATTTTAGAAAAAAATAAGAAACAGTATATTATTGTGGATTTATCTTTAAAAATTGCATTCTTACATTGATGGGACACAAAATCATTGTTGGTTAAAAGGTAACCTTGTCGAGGCTATAGACGCCTGCTGGCAGTAGAGGCTCTACCTATGAAAAACAAGTTTATTTAAAAATCTAATCTACAAAAGCTTGCTACTTTATCTTTAATTTGAGTATTGGCTGATATAGGCATAGGGATTTTCATCTTTAAGAGGATATCAAATGAATTATAACTAGGTGAGTTCCTTTTATCATTCAGAGGAATATTACTTATTTAGTCTTTCATCCAATTTCTGTTTTCTGAAATATTTTTATTTTGAAAGTTTTATAAATTTCAAAATTACAAGAGATAACTCATTCTTCCAGTGAATCACCAATTTTTGTACTATTCAACAACCCCCCCATTTTATTTTTATGATAATAAATATTGTAATAATAAATGGGGACCCTTTTAATTTTTTCCAAAAATCTAGCAAGTAAGAGTTTTTCCCTTTAGAAAGTGTTAAAGCATTGAGCTAAGCCACTTAGGACTAAGCATGTTTCGCTTTATCGCAGATCGGAAAAGCCAAATATAACGCAAATAACCATTAGTCGGAATCTGCTATAAAGAAATCAATAAAACCCTTTTTAAGGTTAAGTTTTATGTTGTGTTCTTTATAAAGGCCTTGAAAATATTTCTAAAAAACTATAAAGTGCTTAAAGCATTCTTTGTATAAGGAAAAAGCCTCTCAAAGAATACATCGCAAATCGCAATTCGCAAGACATAAATAACTTTCGAAATACCATAACTCTAATCTTGCGATCTTGCAATATTGTGACATGGAAGATCTTGCAATCTTGTGATACTGCGATATGGTGGATTTTGCGATACTATGATCTTGCGATAACACAATATTGCGATGTTGCGAAATATTACCATTACGACTCTACGATATTACGGTTTTGCAATATTGCAATTTATCGCAATCGCAAAATTGGCATTGCACTTAAATCATAAAGTTTTGAAATAGCGTTCGGGTTTGTGATGCGATGTTTTTGACAAGGCCTGAAAAGAATCACATGAAAGCCATAATGCGTAATTATTAGAAAGAAACTGCATTTTCTTTTTTAAAGGGTTGAGAATATTTTTATATGTTTACTCGTGCTTGCAATAAAAATCTCATCCTTATCGAATTTACTGTTTTAATTAAACCTCTGCTATTATCTCTATTTTACATTCATTTTGATTTCCCTATTGTTCAATCTCAGGGAATAACGCTCAGAGATGCCGAAGAAAGGAAAAAAGATAGCAGAGCATTCTACATCCAAGGATTCATACATGCACCCGCTCTTTAGTGATACTACATGTAACAAATATGGTGGAGCTATGTTGTGGGAAGCCATGTATAATCTATTAGACGAAGAAAATCCAAAGGTGCTAGTAATCAGAGCAACGACTGTCGCTCAAGTTTCGTCTGAAGCTTTCTATTTTGAAGCAGCTTGTTCTTTATTACACATAATAGTTACGAGGCCTAAAATCCTGCCATATACAGATATGGTGAAGTGGATTATTGATAATGTAGATATCTCGGACAGGACATTCAGGAATTCAAGACAAGAGGTCATGGGGTCATTTTCTGCAGACTATTTGCGCAAGCTCTATCATCTGCTAGAACCTAAAAAGGCCTATGATAGAGCTTTCATCGAGCAATTAAAAAAAAATAATGAAGAACCAATAGATGCCATGCAGACTTGGAGGTTTGGCTCTAGTAAATTCAAACAGGACAAAACTGGTATGTACCCAATTGCACCTCCTTCGTCTCCACATAGTTATGTAGCTGCTATGATGTGTAGAATTTTTTGGAAAGCTCATAGTACCAAGTTTTCTATGGAATGGATTCCATTAATTGATGCGACTGTCAAATCCACGATTATGAATTGGAGTAACATTTTATCTGATAATTTGGCTATCGATATCAAACAATATAGACATTATAGAGTTGTCTCTACTCGGGTCATCCCTCCATTTTTTATGAGTTCTTATGTGATGGATGCCATATATTTCTGTACAAAATTTCCTAATATGGGTTCAAATTGGACTCTCAAAGACCCTACTCCTATCCATGTGTATCACAAGTTTTTATGGGAATCTCAATTTCGTCCCCATTTTTATAAGATTTGTGAAAATATTATGTTGCCAATATATCAAACTATTTTTGATACAAAAGCCCCCAGGCTTTCAGAAGAAGCAAAGATAGATATTTTTTCAGTGGCAGGATGGTTTAGTGAAAAAACTTTTACTTATATCAGAATTTTTGGGAGTATTGTTGCTCCCCATGTTCTTCCTTATTATGTTCCAGATAAGTTATTGGTGAGAGAAATTACATACCAAATAGTAGCGGAAGGTCTTACCAAAACCCTAAAAGACATGAAGAACTCTATCTGGACAACTTTTCCAGTACAATGTGGTTCTTTTGCCTTGTTTGATTTTGGACACACAGCTAAAGAGGTGAAGAATATTACATGCTTGAATCTAGCTACTATGCCAGGGAGACAATATGATCCCAACCAAGTCACTCAAGACTTTACTTCTTTGGTTAAAATTAGACAGTTCATGCATGAGAAGGATGAATTTGATGACCTATTTGAAAAGTTTGAGACTTTATCGCAAGCCTTGCATTGTGCTTCAATAAAATTAACCTTATCCGACCTCAATCGTTTTCATATTTACAAAAACAAAAGATTGATAAGGGTTCCATTAGACCTATTACAGATTGAGGAAGCAAGAGAGCCTACTCCCAATGTAAGTTTAAAAGAAAATTCTGATCAAGAATCACTAGAGAAATCAAGTCGAGGTTCAAAACATTTTGAGCATCAATCTCAAAATCAGGAAGAAGACCTTAAGGAAGGTTTTGAAAAGGATACAGAAGGAAATAACGGAGAAACAACCAAAGAAGCCTTGGCTGAAGAACAATTGGACATTAATTCTACACAGGATCAGACACAGACAATCATAATAAATGAAATGGATAAAGAATGTGATAAGTTCAAACAAAAGCTCCAAGTACCACAGACAAACTCACGAATTGAATGAATTTCTGATTTTCAAACTCCTAAACATACCTTACAAGTTGGAAATCCAGAAGTAGATTTTGAAATCATCCTGGCCTGCCCAACGTCACAAATCATTTTGAGAATTGAATATATACCCCCTTTAGATATATTTTATATTCTAGCACACAAAGCAGTGGTAAGAAGACATAGAAAAAAGAAGAAGCTTGATTTATCAACAACAACTCTAGAGAATGAATCAATGGAGGTTGTATGGAAAGACAACCCCATTGATCCATGAGAAAACTTGACAAGACTATCACAATTCGCAGGTGCTTATGCAACAACTACAATTGATAAGGCGACAGAGGTTAGTCTTCAGCTTAAATAAAAATATGCAAGAATTCAGCTGTTAGAGCAACAAATTGAACGGGAAAGGAAGATTTTCAATAAGAAAACAGAGCTACAGATGATACAATTTCAGAAATATTTTGACCAAATGAAGTTACAGCACCATGCAAGCATTACAACAAAAGATACACAGATTCAGATAATACAAAATGAAGTATATAAACTCAGAAATCAGCATGAGACAGAATAATTCATCAAAGAAACACTTGAGCTAAATACTCAATTGTCAAAACAACAAGAGATATTTTGTCAAAGAATCTCAATAATCAAACCATATTGTGAAACAAGTGATATAGTAGTTCATCAAATGGTTGATCAAAGATTGGAATATGAAGAAGCTGATAAGAAAATATTAGATTTTATCTCCTGGAAAGAGTCTGAGGAAGGAAGGAAAGCTAATTTGCCGAAGATTGAATAATCCCATGGGAGATATTTTGTTTACAGATTAGGATATGAAATTAAAGTAGGCAGAAAGGGCAAGAGCTAGAGCAGATGATATAGAAACTAATATAATTTAAGCTGTGAATGAAAACCTTTATAATATTAATCTAATTAAAGAATACAAGCATGGATTTTTCCTAGATATCAAACAATTAGAGGGACAATGGAAAGAGACTGCGAAAAATCAAATTGAAGCAGTCAAAAAGATATCCAAGCTTGATCATGAATCTTATTGGCAGTTTCTAGAAAAACCATACAGTCAACAGATGGCTTTATGTTGTCTAACGAATTCCACTCAAAAGATGGTGCCACCTCTCTCCGATGTTGTATTCATGGGACAACTAAGATCCAAAGTTGTTCAACCATCCCAAGTGAAGCATGTGTTGGATATCTGGGAACTGAAAATCTCAATGGAAAGGAAGGACCGTTCAACTTGATCAAGCACATCATTATCTTTCTTTTAGTTTTTATCTTTTATTTTTAGTATTCTGAGGAAGGTTGTTTGAAACCTCCTCATATTTTTATGTAATATTCTATTTTCGATACATACGTAATATTATTTAAGCCTCTCTCATGCATTTAGAGAGGGGTTCAAGATTTTATCAAAAACACTTTGCAAAATCTTGCATTTATGTACTTTTGTGATTCTTTTGATGAAATACATGGAACAATATATTGATTTTCTTGAATATCGAAGCATACTCTACTGAATTTTCATTTATGTACTCTTAGAGTGTATTTGGTTGAAAAAAAGAGAAGGTCAACATTGTTTATTTCATGAATATAACCTCTCATATCTGGTACTATTATCTTTACAATTGAGTTATATTTATGACTTAGCAATAAAATTCTTTATATTGTATTGTGTATGAGATTTGGATTATATTTTTTCATTAAAGCACTATTGCATGATGTTTTAGATGTATTTCCTTCTTGATTATATAATCAATCAATATATGCGATATAGTTTCACAATTATTTTTCCTAACTATTTAGTCAAAATAATTATCTTTAAACAATTTCATCTCTTTTAGAAATTGAATGGTCTTTATTATCTTTTGCTTTAAGATATATTTGTAGATTTCATAAGTTAAATTATTCCCAGGTATAGACTAAGTTAAATAATATATTAAATAGATGCATGTGTTTGTTACTTAAGTATATTATTTCCATTAGTTTAAAATCATTTTCCATTTCACCTTGTATCAAACCCATCATCATCATATAAATTATTTGCTGGGAAATTGGTCCCATTATCCCTAGTCGGAGCCACTATATCAAACGGAAAAGGAGTTGCTTTCAAGGTCCAGACCGGGTGGTTATCCCCCATGTTGTTGCAACGGAATTATGGGGCTTAAACATACTCCTATGGAGCAGAATTTGAAACTTACTTCCACTAAAGGAAGTACGTTTGAGGATCCAACAAAGTACATGCAAATTGTTGGAAATTTAAATTTTCTTACTACTACTCGACCTGACATAGCTTTTGTTGTAGGGATAATTTCCAGGTTCATGCATCAGCCATGTGAAGGTCAATGGAATGCATCAAAGCGAGTTCTCAAATATTTTAAAGGCACTTGAACATATGGCATTGAATATTACGAAGTTGCAGATTTCCATCTCACCGGCTATTTAGATTTAGATTTTGATGGAGATAAGGAGAATGGAGTCTCTACTTCTGGTTATTTGAAGATTCGGATCAGCAACCATAAGTTGCAAATCACACAAGAAATCTATTCATGTTGATTCTACCAAGAAAGCCTAATATGTTGCAGTAGCTCAAGCTACAAAAGAAATCATTTGGCTTTGAAAAATACTTGAAGAATTGCAGGAGAAACAAAAGGCTTCAACTCCACTATTCGTTGATAGGTCTACTGCAATTCATTTGGCCAAGAATCCCAAGTTTCATAATCGAAGAAATCAAATTAACACCAAATTTCACTTAATTCAACACTATGTAGAGGCCAAAGTTATTCATATGAAACATTTTCCTACTTCATAGTAGATCACAGACATATTTACAAAGGCAGCGCGACATGAAAAATTTGAAAAGTTAAGAATGCTACTCGTCATGTTAGATGTCCCTTCGGATTAAGGGGGGTGTTATCACTCATAAAGTTGCGAAACATTTTTATACATGGTCATATATTTCACTCATCAAAAGGATAAGGTCTCCTTAGCCATTTCAATTTGGTAAAGGAAAATTTTATTTTTTTACATTTTTAACCTATCCTAAGTTTCATAGTCACCTCAATTTATGTCATTTCATGTCCCATCGGTCCTCATATGGTGTAAGTTTTCATTCCCTATGCATTTAAAATAAAAAAGGGTGCTTGTGTCATATTTTCAAATTTTCGTAGTGTTTTATATAGAAAAATAACTGTTTTAGCTACGAAACTGCCTAATAGTTTCGTAGCGAATCTGTCAAAGGATAAACTAACTTCGCTACGAAAATTTGTTTTCTAACCTTTCTTGTCAAATAATCTATGAAGTGTAATTCTATGATTGGAGGAGTTAGGGCAGAGGTCATTCGATTCTGTTATGGTTAATTCAGAGTTACATAGCCATGTCTGAGGTCATCATTACCATTTTGGGCATGTATGTGTCATGATTGAAGCATGAGCTGTCAATTAAACCATAAAAACTTACCCCAATTAGCCTTTTTTCATATTGCAATTTATCCTTGCATGTAATTAGATCTCTAGAGAGCTACTTCATCGAGCCAAGCATGTTGCTGGCAGTTTTAAACTTTGCAGGTGTCATCAAGCAAGCGAGGTTGTGAATATATAAAGTACCCATGGCTGCTAGAAGGAAAACAAATAAAAGTGGTCATTACCATAGGTATGAGCCCATGGACATGAATTTGCGCAATGAAGACCCAACTGCCATGGAGGTTTTTAGAAGAACTGGTTGCTTGCAATTCTGTCAAAGGTTGCAGGGCTTTCATCTACAGGTTTCCAAGGATTTTTCTAGCATTTTCACACAAACAACTTCAAAAGTTGGAATTCTGAACCTTACAGTGACACCAGACAACATTTCATCAGCAACAGGAATCCCTAGAGGAGGGAAATAGTGGTTTAAAAGCATCAAATTCACAATGCAGGACTGCAAATAGTTCATCAAACCAGAACAAAGTGAAATTGATTTGACAAATTTTATCCCTAGGGGTTTCATGAAGGACAATTATTCAAAGTTGTTGATGATCATCCAGAAATATTTTACCTATGAAGGACGGTTTCACATGGTCTACTCCTATCATCTCAGACTTCTGCTGCATTTTGTGGATAATAGGTCACTTGAATTGCCTTTTTATTTATACAAAAGTCTAGGGAAAATGTCAGATAAGTTTCAAATCAGAAAACAAGGAAATGAAACTTCTCTTTTTCACCATGGTTTGATTAAGTTGTTGGTGTTAGAGGAATTGAAGAGATTAGACAGAGATTGGACTTCCTTCTTTTTCATGAGTGGTTATGAAATTGATGTTGTCACTCCCAAGAAAGCCTCCAAACCTAGAAACATTTCATCACTAACTATGGCAGAGGAAGTTGAAGAAAGGAATATATCATCTCCCCCAGAACCAGTAAGCATGGAAGCAGAACCTTTGCAGAATATTGACACACCTAAAACAACAACTGCAAAGCAGAAGCATACAGTCAGCAAATAAGGCAGCAAAAGAGTCACTAGGAGCCAGACAGTGGCTAAAGGAAACTTGGACGATATCCCACATGCAATTGACATTAAAGAAACCCCCATTGTCCAAGCTGAAGACATTGAAGATGGAGGAAGAAAGCTGAAAAAGGGTAAGACAGCTAAAAAGATAGAGTTTGTAGGTGATGATGTTGGTTTCATTTTTCAACCTAGGAAACCAATGACTAGACATGCAAGGAAGGTCATGGAAAGCAAAGAGATTGATAAAATCAATGAATTTGTTGCCCAACCACCAAGCATCATAGATTTGTCTTCACATGCAAAATAAGAACGAGTTATCAAACAAAGAAAGGGTAAAGAAAAATTTATTGAAAAATAAAAAATTGAAACCCTTAAAGAGAAGTTGAAAGAGGTAGGTAAGGAAATATTAGTTTTGAAGCAAGAGGCAAAGAAACATAGAGCTGAAAAGGTTCAGTTTGAACAAATGAGGAAAATCTAGGAAGATCAAGTCACAAGTGTTTCAAAGACCTTGGACAATACATAAAAGTTGATAAAGTGGACTCACCTACTAAGAGGAGAATTCAAACACATCAAAAAGATAAACATGCACTTGCAATCCAAGAATAGGGCATTAAAATACAAAGTGCAAGATCTGCAGGAGAAATTGGATTTGATTCATGTGGAATTGGAAAAGAAAGGATTAAAGATGACATTGGTAGAAGAGCGTATTAGTCAAATGATTATAAATGAGGAGGAAACACCACAGGAGTAATAAATTAACATGGAATATGTTTTAGGAGGTTCATAACATGCAGATAACTCAAATTTTGCAGCAGAAGAATAGTTTTTGAATACCATCTTGAAAACAACATTTTCAGGTTTTTTACACAGTTTCATAGCGTACCTCGGGCTTAAAGCCAGAAATATGCTACAAAAATTATTGTAGGTGATTTTTTCTTTAAAACTCAGTTTTGGCATGTTTTATGGAGGAATATCGATGGTTTGCAAGGTGTCATGACATAATGAAGGTGTTGGAACAACAAATAAGTCAAGAAGATTGATGGAAAAGCCATTTTTCCCACACTACTAAAACTCGCTACGAAACTGTCTAAAACTGTCGTGTTTTCGTAGTGAGTAATTTTTGAACGATTTTGAGCATCTCAACAGCAATTTTTTTCAGCTGGAGACCTCCAGCATGTCAGTGGACCTGATTAGCAGAGATTTATGACTCAAAGGGAGTGCCATGCAGCCAACTCATCAGTGAAAACAACATTAAATATGAAGGTCATCCATTCCTAAAAACCAAGGTTATGTTCCATAGATCTAGGGGTGCTTTAAAGATGTAAAGTGGTGGTGAACTTGGTCATATGTCCTTTGAGCATGTGACATTCATTATGTAACCATTATGTAATTGTTTCACAGATAGGATAAATGAATGTAATAAATAGGAGATAGAGTCCTATTAGGAGTTTGTTTCTTTAGAGATAGTTGTCATTTTTATGTTTTAAGTTATTCACGGTTTCAGTTATGATAGGTGTCAGAGTAGAATTCAAAGATCTATCCAGCCAGGCAGGTCATCTACATTGTAAAGAATGTTTATTTATAGACAAAACATCGAAGAGCAAGGGGTTGGATAATATTGCACCAAATTACTGCTTGTATGTTTTTTTACCATTACCAGTAATACAAAGTGACATTCTACTTCCAGACCTGAGATTCTTATGAGGTTTTTTGATGTGTTATTGATCTGTATCTCTATTTTTAATCACTTGCAGTAGATTTCATCTCTAATTACTAAGAACTCATAATATTATGCTCTGACTTCCTTTAGTGGTGAAATGACTATGTTTTTCCTATGTTATGTGTGTGAATTATCTCTGTTAAAAACCTCTATCTACCTCAGCTTCCATGTGAAGAACCATTGTCACTAAGACTACTGATTGTTGAATCCATAAGCCAAATGGTAGCAAGCCTTCATTTTTCAACCTGCAATCATACAAAAACAAGTTATAATCCCATAGAATAGCCATCTAGTATTATCCTTATTCAAAATCATAAACCCCATTTGAGAGTGCCCTCTCAAACTGAAGAGGCTAATCTTCAGTTAGAAGTGGTTTGAAAGTGTTACATTGAGTTGACTAATGAGTAGCCAATCAAAATCAATTTGGTGATAACAGGGGGAATGTTAAATAATCCTTCGGGATTGTTATTGTACAATATGTAATTAGTTTCATATTCCCTTTTTACAGTTAATAATTTACTGAGACAATTTTGTCTCGTACCTAGTTTTCACATGTATAAATAAGTGATTTTATCATTAATATGATGCTCTTTCATTGTGGAGTTTATTTGGGCTTTTACACTTATTTATTCACTCTAGCTCTGAGAAGTAAGGAAGGTTTATTTTTCACCCAAATAAAAGGATGAGGGTGGTCCCTTAACTTAACAGGGGGGTAAACTAAAACATCCAAGCATATCACAACACCTTCACGAAAGGAAGTTGCCCTGAAAATTCCTTCTCATATTGTATTTTATTTCTTACATTACCATCGCCAAAATGCGTTAATTCAAATGCTTTCCACCAGGAAGTTGGGGCATTGATTTCTCACCCTGAATGTTGGGGCTAAGTCTCTTTTTCAAATACTTTGGCTACTAAAAAGCTTATTTCTGTTGTACCTGGTTAGGCCTCTGTTGTACTTGGTGATGAAAAGGCACTGAAAAAATTAGCGATGATAGAAAATGATGCACTGAATAAGAGAACTGAAAAGAGAACTAGCTCAGGCGGATTAAGGAGCAACATGCAAATAGCCACATTGAAATTTAGTTTACAACCACTTGTTCATTCCACCTGTCCACTCCCACTTGTCCATGCTTATGAAATTGAAAAATATAGATTAAACTTATAGTAATCATTAGACTGAAACATTAAATGTCACTTAAATGTAAGTGAAGTAATGCTAACATTACTTCATTTGCCAAAAACTTAAATTAAATACATGATGTTATCATAATTTATACTAAGATATTTGATTCTTCGCCTCGGGAAAAGGCCAATAAGATGGCAAAATAAAAACTTTCATTACGATCTTCACAACTTTTGAAATATCATTTTCCAATTTTTAAAACTTTAGCTAAAACAATAAAAAGACCATGATTTTTTTGGAAGCTTAATAAAAGAACACTTCAACCGAATACAATAGTCCCTGCAGCCCTTTGGGCAAGGACTAATAAGCATAGGTGAAACCAAAGCATACATAAAAATGGCCAACAGGCCAAAAATTAGCCCTTTCTCAACACTATGTTGAACAACGATTCATGAAAAACATAATTGTGGCAATTGAAATGCATTCAAACTTTGACTTAAAACACGTAACCACATGGGCCACCACAGCATATCATCAAATTATTAGGGCAGCAGGGAATTTTGGTTATCCATTTTCAATGCATATTAATTTAACACGTAAACTAACGAATTTCTTTTCCCTTTTAACCGAAGTTCTTTTTATATAAATGAAATGCTTTTACTTTTTGAGAAATCAGTGAAATTATTTTTTTCTCTTTAACCAATCAAATTGACGTCTTATTTGGCCTCGATATTTCTTATTTGACCTCATATCGATGCCAGACTTAGATAAATTTCATATATTCCAGATCGATTCTAAATATACTTGGATAAATTTCATATATTCCAAATCAATTCTAGAACGTAGAAGTAATAATAGCATTAGTTTTAGAAGTAGAAGTAATAGTAGAGGTATTTATTTTTTAAGATAATGCAAAACATTACTATTTAAGATCATGCAAAACATATATATCTTCTCTTAACCCAATATTTCATATATTCAAGATTAATTCTAATTGTATAACATAAAAGTAATGCTAACATTAATTCTCTAGGTTTTGTTGTTTAAGATAATGAAAAACATATATATATTTTTGTAGCCCAATTACCAGCGTGTTGTGGCCATGTTAGCCATTTGTCACAGCTACTAATCTTTATGACAGTGTGTTGTGGGCATGTTAACCATTTTTCATGGCCATTAATCCCCTATTTGAAGCTCAGTTCAATGTGGTTTTACTCCATGCACAACCCTCTATTGAGCCCAAAAGTTGCAACCTAAATGATATTCTCTAGAATTTGCACCATCTGTTGTGGGTGACTCATGAGGAATAGAGGGGATAACAGTGGAGCAACCAGTGAAAATAAGAAACAACTACATTTTTTTATCATTTCCTACACAGTCAATTTTCATTTATGAGTCTGTAGTAAACCCAACATTTTTTTTTTTTTTTTTGGATACTTGTTCACAACAAAAATTTCAAAAGCGAGTTTGCAGTATAGAAAAAGCAGCATATCGTCACTTAAAAGACCTTTTTTCTTCCAAAGACCCATCATTTCGTAATCAATTTCACCTCATAATTTCCTTACCTACTATGGTTCAAGAAGTAGACAACTCAGTATTGGGGTGGCCTACCTTGACAGATGAAATTCACCATGTACTTATCACATGTGAAAAGGACAAAAATCCTAGTCTGGACGGGTGTGGCATCCTACAATTCTTCAAAATCATGTCTAAAGACATACTGGAGGTGGTGGAGGAATCTAGGATTAGAGGCCACATCACAAGAGCCATTGATGCTACCTTCATAGCACTCATTCAAAAAATGAAACATCTTGTATATTTCCAGGATTTTCAGTCCATTTCTCTTTGTAACGCAATATACAAAGTTATCTCCAATCTCAGAGAAATCAGGCTTGGCGCATTCCTGACTATTCATGTATCGTTGGAAAAATTTGGTTTCATTGAAGGGCAGAAAATACAGGATGTTGCCGCTACAGCACAAGAATGCCTGCATACTATCAAGGTAAGAAAGAAAAATGCATGTATTAAGAAATTTGACATTTTTAAAGCCTTTGATAATATCGATCGGTAATTTTTATATTTAATCCTTTATAAAATTGGTATCTCTTAATTCAATGCAAAATGGATCATGGCTTGTGCGAAATTTGTAAATTTCGCTATCATCATCCACGGATATCCTACACCTTTTTTCAAAGCATATAGAGGTCTGCGAAAAGCGTGTGCTCTGTCCCCTATACTTTTCATTTTTGTCATGGAAGCTCTTTGTAGGAAGATAGGGGAGATGCTTCTATTGTTGTGCAAGGACTAGTAGTAGTTATAGTACTGGTCCAACACATCCATCAAACAAAAATCATAAACTCACTAAAATATGCACATAAATACTTATATTAAGTTATATAAGTGTTGAAGCCTCGAAAATCGCTGCAACAACATTGGGGGATAACCACCCGGTCCGGACCTTAAAGCAGCTCCTTTTCCGTTTGGTGTGGTGGCTCCGACTGGTTTAACTAGGTCCAGTTACCTTCTCCCTATTTTCTATTGGTTTATAATGTATCTTTAACTACCAATAGACAGGGATATCAGATCACTTCTTCTTGCTGATCCGGCAAGAGAATGACCCTTAAGCTGATTTGGGTTCAGCCAAGCCACAACTAAAATTTTGCCTCTTTAAGGAGAGGACTTAAAAGAATGTAGAATTTACTCTAAATGCAAGCTTATTCTATAATGTAAGCAAAAGAAACTAATCTAAATCCTATCTCAATTAGGTAGATGAAAATCTAACCCAACTAAGAGCAAGATGATTAAATGAGAATTAAAATATGTCTGGTTTTAAATTAATGTTAAGCTAACGAAGAAATTCAATTAGCTCACATTTGTGAGTACCAAAACACATTCTATTGAGACCATTTGACTGAAATAATAAATCAACAACATTCCGGAAGAAATTCACAAAAATTGATATCAATTATCATATCAGCCAAACTAATAATTAAACAATAACATGTGGAAGAAATTCACAACACATTACTATTTAATAAATCAGTGTTATAAGACAGATTTCTGAGTAATAGTTACTCAGAAATCAGAGTTTAATTCATAAGAGCAGAGATACTTAACAATTTAAGACAAATTATCCATATCAACAGAAATTCCAAAACATGAATAAAATGAAACAACAATTTTATTAACATAAAAATGAAACTGGTATTTGATACAGAAATACCAAAAATACCAGTTAATTGAATCTGCTTCTCTGATCCTGGTCTCTAACAGTACTTTACATTACTTGAATTTCTGCTTTCAAGACTAGAGCTGCAGAAATGCAAACTCTGCCCATCATGCATAATAAAAGACATAAAGCATAAACCCTCAATAATGTTCAGATTTGAAACTTTCTCTCCTCCCCATCTACAATTCTAAATTCCTATTACAGAAATGCTTCTAGAAGTCTGGAATTGCAGAGGAGAGCAGCCCTTTTTACATTTTGCAATCTGCAATTTATAATTCCTCCCAAAACTATTTTTAGAAGAGAGTTTGTTTGGAGAAAAATCTGCCCAATCCAACTTTAATTGCTCAAAAATTCCAATCTTTAATTGTTGGAGTCTTCTCATTGATTGAAATCTTTTTCCTCAATATCTCTTCTATTGTTTTTCCTGCAAAAAGAAATTAAAAATCATTTAAGAAGCAAAAATAAAATCCAGATATTATTTCTATCATTAAAACAAATCCAATCAAATTCTATTTAAATAAATAAAAATGAAATTTGAGCTTCTTATTGATACTCATAATGATTTTAATTAATCAAGGATATTATTGATGCATGAATCTGCAATTAGAAGAGGCTGGACAAATGAAAATGAAGAAAACAAAACTCAGAAAATTGATTTTATTTTTAAAAATTCGGAGCTTGATTTTCTGCCTGATTTTTGACCCAATAAATGATCAAATCTATTATTGAAACCTCCTCAGAAATGTTCTCCTTGATTTTCTCTTTCCAATGAGCCGTCATGGGCCTCATTTGGCCAAGTAAAACTCAATTTATGAGCTTCCAAAGTTGATAAGTCAAATCTGATATAATTCTGGAAATTCAGTTGCTCCTCGTGACTCAATCGGATCGGAAGTTTTGAACATTGACTTAATCGCATCGGAAGATTTGAACATTGACCTCATCGCATCGCATAAGTTCAATGTGACTCAATCGGATCGGAAGTAATGAGCTCAATTGCATCGGGGCTGACAAGCTTAATCGGATCGGAGGTAATGAACTCAATCGCATCGGATGAAACTAATGAGCCTCAATCGCATCGGGAAAAATCATTGCATCGGGTTTTTTAAAAGGATGTTCGCATGAATATTTCCGATGCGATGTGTTTTATGCAAAAATTTAATTTAATTTTTTGTTTTTTATATATTTGTTTTTAATATAAAATTTTAATTAAATTAAATTAATTATATTTAATATAATAATTAATTTAATTAATTCAAAATTTTATGTTAAAAATTAATTTTTTTGTTTTTTGATCTTATTTTAGATATGTTAAATTAGACTACGAATTTATCTAAAATGATGATTTACCTAAAACAACCATTTTGACATTTTGGATTTTTTCGAGATTAGAAATTTATTTGAAAATTGGAAAATTGGAATAAATGACTGAAATCCCGATGCTTTATGATTTGGCTGTATAAGTAAAAATAAAAATTGTTAGTAATAATTAATCTAGGGGTTAATATTTAAACTAAATGCATTATTAAAATCCGCAATTTTTTTTAACCCAGCTGACATAATTGATTAGACTTCAAAGGAGTGCTATTTACAAACCGGTTGACCAAATGAGACGAAACAAGCGTCAACAGGAAGCTTATAAAAAAACGATTTCAACCAAGCAATCAAAACAAGAATCTAAAGAAAATGAAAAATTAACAAAATCCTAAGATAATTGACTTAATAAAATCATAAAAGGTGTTTAGATAAAAATTTATAGAAAGGGTCCCCATTATTTGATGTGAACAAGTTAAAAATGGGGGGTTGTTGTACCGTACAACAATAAGTTATATAAATATGTCCAAAATGGGCCTAGTTTTTATTAGACCAACAACTATCATACACTAAGTCTTAACATCACAAGTGGACAAGACCTATTGTCTCAAGTACCTCCAGTTCTGAATTACCAACTAAGTCAAAATGCACTACAAAACAACACAATTCTATCCATCCAAAAGTATAGTTATCCCATCAAACAATCACCCATTGATTTTGCATTGGGGAAAAAGATCCTGTTGTTGGGTAACACCTGCACAAGAACTGGGTAACAACTGCAAAAAAATAGGTGAAATGTGTGTCAGCCATATTTACATGTCTCTTAAACCATTTAGGCTATTGAAGACATTAAATGACACCATTCAATTCAGGAAATAGTTCACCTAACCTTTCAATTCAATAATTAAACACAACAACCCTTTCAATTTAGGAATTAAATTCAGGAAATCACAAGGATCAACCATGAAATCTGATCAGCCATTGGATCATTTACAAATCAATCCACAACACATAATTAAATTTGGGAGATGGCAATCCATGCCAATCTTCCCTACCAATTAAATTCTAGATCATAAAACTATAAAACATAAACCCTTACTGAATTTGAAGCATTCATTATACTCTTAAGCTATTGCTGACATACATTCAGAGTTTGCACATGAAATCAAAGTTTTCAGACAGTGTTCCATTCATTTTGCATACATACAATCGTTTTCAGATAGTGAGTTTTCAGACCGTGAGTTTTCATTTTGCAAACATACAATCGTTTTCAGAGAGTGTTCCAGACATACAGATGGGGTCTTCTCAGTGTTACAATCCAGACAGAGTGTGTGAACAATGTTACATTCATTCTCTTCTGCCAGACAGAGTTTTCTCAGTGTTACATTCCAAAAAGAGTGTGTGCACAGTGTTACATTCATTCGCTTCATCGGTTGCTGGAGTGTTGTTGGAGACATACATGTTTTTGGTTGTTCTTGAATAATTTTATTATATTGAGTAATTTATCATTATTTTAGTTGAGAAACCATGTTAAGCTTATAAGTAATGAGATTTATGTTTATAATAAAATCATGTAGATTAAAGAAGCTATGAGTATTCAAACTAGCTTACTAAGACACGACCTGGAAAGCTTACTACTTTGTTCATTAGCTTAGATTGACTAAGTAAAGCGTACTCATTGTTATAAGAACAAAAAACTACTAACTACATAGGAGTTAGAGAGATTTCAAAAGTGGAAATACAGCTAATTAGAAGTCTCATGTAAATTTCACTACAACTTCCTTCTTAACTACTGCTTAGCTCAAGCTAAGAGCAACAAGTTGAACTACAGCTAGTTGGATCACATACTTAGCCAAATAGAATAAATTGTTGTATCTATTTTGTTCTAAAAAAACAGGAAACATTAACACATATTTTCTGAGCATATATTCACTAGGTAGATAAGTCCATGTCCAAAGTGTATCTAGATATTATTGATATGGACTAAGGCTAAGTTCAATAGCCAGTATCATTGACAGGAGGTGGACTTTTCCAACTAGTCATATAGCCAAACATAGGCAGTGTTCATTGCCATAAGGGCATTTGATAGATGATCATTGGAAGCCATAGCTACCAGACATAACTCTACCTTTCATTAATATACCCTAAACCAATAGAAAAGGCAAGAGCAGTGGTTCCAGCACCAAGAGTTTAAGCAGCAATACCAACAGTCAATAGGGAATTTCCAGCCATAGGTGAAAACAAGCAACTGTGCGGTAAACTTGTTGAAATTATCCCTGTAAAAATATTCTACATAGGTACATACTTAAGTACAGAACAAAAACAACAGGTGGTATAAATTATTCACTTAACTATGAATATCCTATTAAATGTCCTATCTAGTTTGTTTTTATTTCCAAGTCAACACCTATATTCAACCCTTGCCCCCAGTAGATGAAATTTAACGAAGTCACCAAACTTGTCTTAATGAAGCCAAAAATTATGTTGCTTACATCCATGTTAAGCACCTAAACAAATAGAAAATGCAAGAGCAGTGGTTCCAAAACCAAGATTTTAAGCAGCACCACCATGGAATCCATCTTCAAACTTGCATACACTTAACAAGAAACTATGAATGTCTTGTTAGTCAATACCTCTACACTAGTACAAAAAGTATGAATTCATATTTAAACTTGCATACACTTAACCAGAAAATTTATTATAGCCATGTTAACAAACTAAAAAAATAGCAAAGGCAACAACAGTGGTTCCAGCACCAAGAGTTTAAGCAGCAACACCAATAGTCAATAGGGAATTTCCAGCCATAGGTGGAAACAAGGAACTGTGCGCTAAACTTGTTGAAATTAGCCCTGGAAAAATACTCTACATAGGTACATACTTAAGTACAAAACAACGACAACAGGTTGTAGAAATTATTCACTTAACTATGAATGTCATGTTAAATGTCCTATCTAGTTAGTTTTTATTTCCAAGTCAATACCTCTATTCAACCCTTGCCCCCAAGGGATGAAATTTAACGAAGTCACCAAACTTGTCTTAATGAAGCCAAAAAGTATGTTGCTTACAGCCACATTAACAACCTAAAAAAATAACAAAGGCAAGACTACTGGTTCCAACACCAAGAGTTTCAGCAGCAGCACCAAGGAATTCATCTTCAAACTTGCATACACTTAACAAGAAACTATGAATGTCCTGTTAGTAAATACCTCTACACCAGTACAAAAATTATGACTTCATCTTGAAACTTGCATACACTTAACTAGAAACTTGCTTACAACCATGTTAACAACCTAAACAAATAGAAAAGGCAAGAGCAGTGGTTCCAGCACCAAGAGTTTAAGCAGCAACACCAACAATCAATAGGGAATTTCCAGCCATAGGTGGAAACAAGGAACTGTGCGCTAAACTTGTTGAAATTAGCCCCGGAAAAATACTCTACATAGGTACATACTTAAGTACAGAACAACAACAACATGTGGTATAAATTATTCAAAAACAATATGGTGAATTTTCTTGGGACTGCTTCGACATGAAAGGAATTCATCTTCAAACTTGCATACAATTAACAAGAAACTATCAATGTCATGTCAAATTTCCTATCTAGTTAGTTTTTCTTGCCAAGTCAATACCTCTATTCAACCCTTGCCCCCAATAGATGGAATTTAACGAATTCCCCAAAATTTTCTTAATGAAACCAAAAATTATGTTTCTTACAGCCATGTTAACAACCTAAACAAATAGCAAAGGCAAGAGCAGTGGTTCCAACACCAATATTTTAAGCAGAAGCACCAAGGAATTCATCTTCAAACTTGCATACACTTAACAAGAAACTATGAATGTCCTGTTATTCAATACCTCTACACCAATACAAAAAGTATGTTGCTTATAGCCATGTTAACAATAGAAGATGCCATGTTAACTTACAACCATGTTTCTTACAGCCATGTTGCTTACAACCATGTAGCTTAACATCCATGTAGCTTACAACCATGTAGTTAACAGTCAATAGGTATCACTTATCTTTCTCATGCTGGTATTACAAGTCATACATAATTGAAATACAATATAATGAAAATCATTCAATAATTCAAAGTAACAATGTAATCCAAATTCAACTGTTCAGGTAAACCAGGTCTGTTCCACTTCAATGTCAATTAATTCACAACAAACAACATAATATTTCATGTTGTTAGCAGTAAATAGGTATTACTTATTGAATCTCATGCTAATATTTGAATTCATACATAAATATAGTTTACTCTATACAGTTGTGTTGTAATACTTATCAAAGTTATTACTCATGTTGTACTCGAATACAATTTTAAATCAGAAATTCGTGGTAAATCTGCAGGTTGTTGGAGCCATGCCAAGAGTTTCTATTGCAGATCGGGTAAGGAACAAGAGGCGAGGGAGAAGGGGGGCCTAGCTGCGGAGCAGTTCATCAGATGAGGTTGTCAATGCTCCTAATGCTCCCAGCAATGTCGTTGAAAAGGACCCTGTGGTAGCAGATCATCCCAGCCCACCATCAGCCATGGAGCCACCTTCAACCACAGTGCAAGGCACAATTTCAACAAAGAAAATCAGTGCCATCAGAGGTTGGACAAAGTAAGACATGCTCGATGCAATTGACGACATCGAGTTTAAGAGATATTCCATCCGTGCATCTGCAAAAAAACATGGTATTGTTGCCTCTAACATACATTATTGGATAAATGGGTTGACTAATACAAAGCGTAGAGGGAATGTTACAGTTATGACTGAAGAGGAGGAGGATGAGGTGGTCGAGTGGTATAAGGAGATGGCCCAATTGGGACATGGGTTAGAGCTTATACAACTTAAATTTACTGTAGCTCAAATCTGTCAAGGGAGGCAAAACCCATTTAAAGATGCTTTTCCTGGTAAGTAATGGTGGAGTGGGTTTAAAAAGAGGCATCCAGACCTTGTGTTACGTACAACGGAGGGCCTTGATAGAGACCGAGCATTAAATCTATGCCCTGCAATTGTTTCCAAGTTCTATAACACTCTTTCTATTGCATATGACCAACACTCATATGCCCCAGACCATATATGGAACTGTGATGAAACAAGCTTACATGCAAGAAGGAATTATGGTATGCAGGTAATTGCCAAGAGAGGGAATAGAAATGTGCCTAGGATATTGCCTAAGAGCAGGGAGTGAATCACAATTCTTTCCAATGTCAATGCAATTGGTTCATCAATACCAAGATTTTATCTATTTAAAGGTAAAACTCAACTAAAAAAATATACAAAGAATTGTGAACTAGGTGCATGCATGGTTGCACATCCACATGCATCGCTGACAAAGGAACTGTCTTGAATTGGATTTGCCACTTTGCTGCTTCTGTACCGGGTGGTGTCTTGCCTGAAAACATGAAGTTACTGATTTTATATGGCCATGGAAGCCACATGGCTGTGCAGACAATCAAGGAGGCCAATAAGTTGGGCATTGTCCTGTTAACATTGTCGGCTCATACCACTCAAATATTGCAGCCCCTTGATGTGATCGTGTTTGGGCCTTTCAAGAACTATTTCAAGGTTGAGCAAGCTTCATGGATTGTAAAGAATCTAGGGGTGGAAGTAAAGATGTTTGAGCTACCTGAGCTTGCAAGTAAAGCATTTAAAAGGGCTCTCACACCTTCTAATATCAAGGATGGATTTAGGAGGACTGGTATATGGCCACTTAATTTTGATGCTCTTATGCATGATACCATTTGTATCCAAGCATTTGAAGTGGAAGGTCAAGAAGAAGAGAACTTAGAAGAGCATGTCAGTGCCCAAGAATATGTAGCTGTTGCTAAAGGTATAATGTCCCTTTCTGAAGGGTTGTTCTATGTTGGTGATGATGCTGAGCATGTCAGTGAGACACAGTTTAGTCATGAACCAACTAACAATATCAATGAGGTTGTCACACACACTGATGCAGCTGACAATGAGAAATTGACCATGCCAACCCAAGTAAGCGCACCATCATGGTTGGCAGAGGTCGTGATGAATATCACTGGAAATAATATATCTACCACCAATGAGGAGGAAATCATGGACATGCCTTCACAACCATTAGGGTTGAACACCGAACTTGTTCATTATTTTATGGACAATGGATCACTGGAAGAGGGACCTATTCAACATGAAGTACATGAAGAATACAACAATGGGGGCCAATCAGTTGTCCCAGAGGATGAAATCCAAGTGCCAGGTTCGGAGGAGCATGGGGCAACAAAAAAGTAGAGATTACTTCCTAAAGCTACCAATAGAGAGAGTGAAGGCCTCATCAAGAAACTCAACATCATATTATCTTCATTTAGGGAGGAGTACACAATTTCTCACAACTGAAGGTTATATGAATTTAATGTTCGAGTCTGAACGTAAAAAGAATGAAATTCAAGAAGATAAAAAGAGAAAGAAGGAGTTAGCCAATGAAAAGAGGGCTGAAATTATTGCAACAATAGAAGCTCAAGCAAAGGAAAGGTTGGAAATACAAAAAACAAGGGAAGACAAGGAACATAAAAACAATTGGCAAGGCAAGAAATAGAGGCAAGAAAGGTTCAACAAGAGTTGGAAAAAGGAGGAGGGGTGACAATCAGGGAAGACCATGGTTCAAGCAAGTTTGAGGCAAATAGGTTGATGTCTAACACGTTGGACCACATTACAGAGCAGACACAATCATTCCAATACCTGATTAACATCCAAGTCCCAATCTATCAGGTAGGGGTTAGGTCCACCTCTTATACCCCTACTAGTGCAGTTTTGAATCCTAACTATGTTTATATGAAACCTGCAGTCAGTGTTGGGGTTAGTAACATAAGTGGACACTTGGGTTACTCAGTCCCACCATGGCTACATGGAGAAAATTGGATTCATCCATATGGCAACATTCAGGCACCTCCTAATCATCCAATGTTGGGTAGTCCACCATACTTGGTTCAGGAAGTAAACTCAACAATTTTGGGCAATGCAGGAAATGGAAGCCATCAAGGATAGGGGTGGCATGACTTAATTTTTGTAACCAAAAGACACTGTGATTTTGGTAAGGATGAAATAGGTTTGCTAAGGATAGAATCCATGGACGCTTGGGAAGCTACAAACAGTTTCAAATTAGTATGTATCAAACAGTTTCTAATTCCTACAAGTTTGTTAATATGTTGAAGTTATAGCCTTAGCCTATATCATAATTTTTATGAAGTTATATGTATGAAGTTATTGATTATTTAAAATAACACAACACTTGCCATAGCCTGTATCAGAATTTTTAATTTTTAATTAATATGTATCAAACAATTTGTAATTTCTACAAAATTATATCTTGTATTCCTTGGGAGTTAACAAATTGGCAGTGTAAGCTCAGTGTCTAACTTGCTCACTTGCAAAGGCATAATACCAATCATCAATGACACCATTAAAACAAGTGATAGTTGGTGCCATCATTTTTGTTACTTATAGTGACAATACAACCCACATTCATCGATAGAATCCAGTGATAATCTTTATGAATAGTGATTAATAACAGAGTTATGATAAATTTTTCCAATAATACAAAAGAAACAAAACCCCCTCCATGAAAATTTTCTCTGTTGAAAATATTATATGAATATAAACATCACAATTTCAATTTATATTACATCTAAACAAAATATCCCTTGAACATTACATGCTCTTTAATGAACAGAAACAGATACTAATAATCCTGTTAAATAATAAGTATATTAACACAGGGAGCAAACCAGCAGTCTTATATAACGAAATTGTGTGAGGGAATCAGATAAAATAAATAATGCTAACAAATTCTAATTAATCATATCAGTGGGCAACAAACATGTATCATTATACTGGTGTAATGAAAATTCATTGCTAACTTCATCAATAAAAATCACTCAATAAAGGAGGAGACACTGAATAAAGAAACTAAATTCATAAGCCAAAAAAGTCTATGAGACCAAATTCCAACTTGGATTTTGGCCCTTTGCCCCACTCTGAAAATGTGTCTTGCAATGAGAACAACCCTGATTGAATGATCCTACTTCTTAATTGATTAAAAAATAAGTGGAATATAAAAATCATAACTACAAACCAATGATACCCTGAACAAAGAACAAAGGGTGTGAAAAAAGAAATTGAATTCATAAACGAAAAAAAGCCTAAGTTAAAATACCTCTATTGAAGTGACTGTAATACCTCGACTTTGTGAAACAAGAATGCAAGAACGAGACTTGACATCCAAGTCAAAACCCTTAAGAGAAACCAGGAACAAAGGTAAAATAACTCTATGGAAGTGACTGTAAAATTAATACCTCAACTCTGTGAAACATGAATGCAAGACCGAGACTTCACATGTAAGTCAAAAACCTTAAGAGAAACCAGGAACAAAGGTGGTTATACCTTGTTGGAGTGAAACAAGAATGCAAGACTGAGACTTCACATGAAAGTCAAAACATGTGCATATATCAATGTAAATAACACCATATGAGAAAATTTCAACATTATTAACAACATAGTATGAGAATTTAGACAACATTATTAACAACACAATATGAGAAAATGTCATCAAATTAATTGAAAACATGTATAGAATATAAAACATTATTAACATACTCGGCTCTGTGGTGGTTCTACCAATATTTAAACATCAAAATCTCAATTTACAGAAAACCATAAACCCTAAACCCTATATCTCAATTTACACAGATTCATTTTAATTAACAAAAAATCCCTACCCTAAACCTCAAAATTACTAACACAGTATGAGAAAATGACATAAACCCTAAACCCTATATCTCAATTTACACAGATTCCTTTTAATTAACACAAAAACCTTACCCTAAACCTCAACATTACTAACACAGTATGAGAAAATGACATCAAATTAATTGAAAACATGTACAGAATATAAAACAGTTATACCTCGACTCTCAGCTCTGTGGTGGATAACAATATTTAAACATCAAAATATCAATTTACAGAAAACCATAAACCCTAAACCCTATATCTCAATTTACACAAATTCCTTTTAATTAACACAAAAACCCTACCCTAAACCTCAACATTACTAACACAATATGAGAAAATGACATAAACCCTAAATGCTATATCTCAATTTACACACATTCCTTTTAATTAACACAAAAACCCTACACTAAACCTCAACATTACTAACACGGTATGAGAAAATGACATCAAATTAATTGAAAACATGTACAGAATATAAAATAGTTATACCTCGGCTCTCAGCTCTGTGGTGGATACCAATATTTAAACATCAAAATCTCAATTTACATAAAATTTACATAAAACCATAAACCCTAAACCCTATATCTTAATTTACATAGGTTCCTTTTAATTAACACAAAAACCCTACCCTAAACCTTATTTCTCAATTTACATAGATTCCTTTTAATTAACACAAAAACGTTACCCTAAACCTCAACATTACTAACACAATATGAGAAAATGACATCAAATTAATTGAAAATATGTACAGAATATAAAACAGTTATACCTTACCTGTCAGCTCTATGGTGGATAAAAATATTTAGACATCAAAATCTCAATTTATAAAAAACCACAAACCCTATATCTCAATTTACACATATTCCTTTTAATTAACACAAAAAACCAGACAATTTACAGAAAACCCAAGTGTTTAAAAACACAGTAAACAAGCTCAACAGAGAAACATATCCTTCAGGTTAAATGTGTCTACAAACACATACATATGACTGGTAGGACAGAGTCCTACCTTAAGACTGCTCTCCTCGCCTTCCTCTCCCTCCTGGCCTTCCTCCTTGCCAACTGCATTGTCCTCCTTGCCTTGCCAACTGCATTCTCCTTAGCAACTGCATTGACCTGCAAACAATGCAAAAACCTAATAAAAAAAACAACCATTCACAGAGCACAAACATTAAAAAAAACAAAAACACTAAAAAAATTAAAACCAACAGGAAAATGCACCTGAAAGCACAATTCAGAGCATCCAGACCTGAAAAACGCACATGAAAACACAATTCAGAGCATCCAGACCTGAAAGCGACGCAGAGTCGAACCCAGGTAAAACCACCACAGAGCCAAGGTAAAAACACCACAGAGTCGAGGTATAACCACCATAGAGCCGAGGTATGACCACCACAGAACCAAGTAAAACCACCATAGGGCCGAGGTAAAACCACCACAGAGCCGAGGTAAAACCACCACAGAGCCGAGGTATGACCACCACAGAGCCGAGTCTAACCACCACAGAGCCGATTAAAACCACCATAGAGCCAAGGTATGACCACCACAGAGCCAAGTATGACCACCATAGAGCCGAGTATAACCACCACAGAGCCGATTAAAACCACCACAGAGCTGAGTATAACCACGAAAAATTCGAGGTATAACCATGACAGAACCGAGTATAAGCAACACAGATCCAAGTATAATCACCAAAGAGCCGAGGTATAACCACACAGAGCCGAGGTATAACCACCACAGAGCCGAGGTTTAACCAACACAGAGTCGAGGTATAACAACCACAGAGCCAAGGTATAACAAGAATGGTCTGTCGCTGTCATCGAACAAGGACCAGGAGAGCTTGAACCAGGAGGGCACAAGTGCCATAACGCGAGATGCAGCGTGCAGAGGGCGGTGGTGGAGGCGTCGAGCATCGGTGCAGCATCTGTGCGACAGTCGGACAACGAGATGAACAACAACCAGACTCGGAGCGAAAATGAAGGCTTTCCGTATAAGCCTACAGTTAAACGTGGCAAACATTCAGCTCAGCAGGTGGATGACCGGTTCGTTGGGTGGTATGTACCCGCCACACGTGCCCGCATGTGAGGGACACTTGTTGTATGCAGGCGTGTCGTTCGACGTGGCATGGGGGCCTAGTGATTGCCGAGGTTTCCAATGACTAACCCCTCTCCCCTAGTGAATTTCAGGAACAGGAGTTTGATCACTAGCATTAAAATGACTAGGAAAGTACAGGTTTCCCATTACATGTTTTTTTATGACCTACTCTTCGGAGGTGTCAAAAAAACTCTCAAAATGGAAACTATTTCATGGGATTCTAGATACCTTTGGATCAACATCTGGCCCACATATGAACTCCACAAAATCTGAACTAATAATTGATTCAGCGAACCCATATGTGGTTACTTAGATCTGCATTATACTTGGTGTCTCTACTCGACAAATAGATTTGGGTTTCACATATTTAGGTTTCAAACTCAAACTGAACTCTTATTTGATCTCTGATTGGAATTGGATCATTAGTAAGATAGATCACATGATTAATTGTTGGGCCCATATGTGGTTAACAATGGGTGGCAGACTCACATTGATTTAGTCTGTCTTACAATCCATCTTTGTCTACTGGATGCACCTTTACATGTTTTCTAAGGCCATCATCAGGAAGAGCGATGATATTCTAGCTATATTCCTATGGTCTGGATCTAATGCACAAAAAAAGGTTTATCTTGTTATACTGACCACTCTGGCTAAACCCGTTGACTGTGGGGGATGGGGAATCCTCGACACTCAATCCTTCAACTGAGCTTTAATCTGCAAGAGATTGTGGTGTGGTCTAACAAGTATTGGAATTTGGTCACAAATTATTCGGGGCAAATACATGGATTACAAAGAACTTGAAGATTGGATTAGAGTTGGTTTCAAACATCCACTCTCCTCCTTTGTTATTTGGCATAACATGATGATAAATAGACACTGGCTATTCGTTGGCCTTTGTTGGGAGGTGAGTAATGGGAACGTGACTAACTTGGATTTAGACATCATAAAAGGAATATTGGGCAATCATTAACTATCGGTTCTTATCTACAACACTTTCACAACAATGGTATGTTTATTATTTCTCATATTGTTTCCCATCGTAATCCTAAACCTTTCATCCAATATTGGATTTAGACTAAAGATATTGACCTCTCTAGTCCACTGGCCTCAGAATCAGACCAATATATCAAACAGGTTGAGGCAGCTGGGATATTACTTTTAGGTGAGGCAGAACGACTTACCTAGAATGGGAATTCCAATCACAACCAAATTGCGGTCAACAATCTCTATAAGCACATCTCCTATACATCTTCTGTTGTTGTCACTCCATACTAGCTTCAGAATATTTGGAATTGGGACTTCCCTTTGAAAATTAAATGCTTTGGAAGGCTGGCCATCCATGATAAAATCCTCACTTGGGCAAATACCTCCCGCAAAGGATTTATTGGCCTTGGAATTTGTCCCCTTTTTATGCATTTTTCGGAGGAAGTGTCCCAACTTCTTTTAAATTTTCCTATTGCCACATAAATATGGCTCTCCATTTTGCACATTTTTCAAATCATCGAGAACTGGACGCATCACAACTTGGAAACTTGCTTTGAATGATGGTTCAACACACATTCGAAACTTCGCTCCCTGCCTTTTTACATCAAGATCTTCGAGCACACAGATATAGATATCAGATATATTGTCTCGAGCATTGTGGTTTTTTTCTCTGAGATCTGTCCCAAGAATTTGTTCACTAAGTCTAGACATATTCACTATAAGGATGTGGAAAAAAAGAAACTGGAAAGTTTCTTTGATGGTGCTAACAACTGCAATTGCAGACGCGTTGTCCTCATTGATAAATATTTGGGCCATTATCTTCATTTCTAGTGGGAGATGGAAGGGGCTCAAATAATCTCTCAGAAATCATTTTCCTTTGGTGACTACTTTTCCTAGCTATTTGGCTCAACATCATAGACCTACAGGTATTTGGAGACTCCAAAATCTGTATTTACTGGATCAATGGATCCATTTGCTTCCAACCTTCATTGTTGGTCCGCTGGATGAAGCGTATCTGATCCATAGAACACTATTTTCATTGTATCTCCTTTGATCATACATACTCGAACAAAATTTCATTGCGGACATGCTCTCCAAAAGAGGTGTGTTAGGTACACCGTGGTCATCCATCTTTGCCTCCTCCAAGCATGGACTCATAGTTGATTCTGGCTACATTACTATATCTGTACCAAACTGAACCACCAAAATTTTATGGAGAAGTAATTATTGATAAATGTCATATCATTGTAAAAAACTTTATGTGTTCAGAACATATAGAAGATTGTTACTTTTACATTTTTGTTTTTGATGAAGTATTAGCAAATATATTATATGCATAATTTCAGGATGAACTGAAAAGACATGATCCATGCAAATGTATTTTCTTTTTATATATAAAATAAATCGTAGTTTTCTTTTCAAAAAAAGAGTTTGGAGTAAACAAAAAAAATTCTTAAATATTTACTGAAATGTTTGCACGATTGAACATGACTGCAGTCTCCATTTTTTCACGATTGAACATGACTTTCCTGGCATAAAGGTGTTGGCTTCCATCAAGATTTTCTTTCATCGATTTTGCGATTTTTTCCAGGATTGAAGGGAAAGACTGAATGGCACAGTCGTTCATAACTGGAAGTAATTCTCTAGAGGGCTTCCCATCTTAACCCTCATCTATTGTGTCTATCTCGCCATTGTTGAAATTGGCACACATTAAATCATTACAATGTTAAATCAAATACGAGTTTCAGTCATTTAGCAGAAATTGTTGAAATATTAAATTCAACTGTTGCACAAGAAGAGGCAAGACGACAAGCTTAATGGTGATGGGAGCTCTTGAAAGTCAGCAGCAGCGACGACAAATTCTTTCTTGGAATCAGCATGCAACCTCCCGCACTCATCCTCACACCCACCTGCAATAAATTCTCCACCAACCACATTAAACATGCATCCAACACCATTCCGGCGGCATCCATTGTGAGCAACGAAGGGGAAAGTTAACCCACGGGGTAAGGTAATGGGCTCTTGCATGATGTTCTAACTCCACGGAATGTGGAATGTATAATGTGTAAGGTTTAAAGTTATTTTTACCACAATACATTTTGGTTGTTTAACTTAGATAATAGATGTTTTATAATATATATTGTAAATATATTATATTTACAATATATATATATATATATATATTGTAATAGTTTGTTAAGATATATATATATATATATATACATGCCATGTGCATTGTGCAATGTAATTTGTGTCCGAAGGCAGAAAATAAATAGAGAGCATTGTGTGCGTAGCAGTTAAAAAAAAAGATAGAGACAGAGAGAAAAAAAATAAGTTTTATTTTTGAAGCGCTGTGTGTGTGTAGAGCAGCTAGAAGTATTTTTTTTGTAATCCAGAACAACTAAAGTTCTGAAGACTATCATTTTGTAACAGATTTTTATGTTTATGAAATAGAAGTGTTTTGTCTCACATCTCTATCCGCAATTTGTTTTTAATCTCTGTGTTGAGTTGAGGAATTTTTATTTCCTCTGTGTGTTCGAAATTATCAGAAATTTCCAACATGGTATCGAAGCTAGTCTAGGCGCTCAATGAACGAAGCAAAGGTCGCTCTTCACTGCAGAAGTTGTAAGAAGGTTGTTGAAGTGGATTTCTCTAGCAGAGAGAAAGCTTCTATTTGTTTACACAGTCAAAAGAGTTTGATTTTTTTTTTTTTTTTAAACACAGTCAAGAAAACTGTCGTGTTTGCATAGTTACGATGGCAGCAGTAGGCACCAGCCTGACAAATCTCCAACTTCCACAGTTTAACAGGAAGAACCATGATTATTGGGAAATCACGATGAGAGCTCTGTTTTCTTCACGGGACATATGGGAACTAGTTGAGAATGACTACCCAGAACCAACAGACGTAGTAGCGTTGGCTGCTTTGACAGCAGCAGAAAGAGATTTTTTAAGAGAAAATAGGAAGAAGGACTCCAAAGTCCTCTTCTATATCTATCAATGAGTGCACAAGAGTATTTTCCCAAGGATTGCAGCAGCAAAAAAGTCTAAAGAGGCGTGGGATATTCTCAAAACAACCTATTAAGACATGGAGAAGGTGAAGACAACAAAGTTGCAAATGCTGAGGAGAGATTTTGAAACTCTCTGCATGAAAGAGTCTGACACTATAGACTCATTCTTCACTCATGTTATTGGGTTGGTTACCCAGATAAGGTCTCATGGGGAGACACTTGAAGAAAGAAGAATAGTGGAGAAAATCTTGAGAAGTCTACCCTCAAGATTTGATGTCATAGTAGTGGCAATAGAAGAGACAAAGGATCTGTCACTATTTACAGTGGATGAGCTTAGTGCATCCCTAATGTCTCATGAACAAAAACTGAACAAAGGAACATATTCCTCATTGGAACAAGATTTCAAGACTCAAATGTCTTTTGGCCGAAGCAAAGGCTAAGGAAGATCAAACAACCGACGAAGAGGAAGAAGCCCACAGAGAGGTGGAAGAAACAACCTTGCAAGCACGAGTGGAAGGGGTAGCAATCAGAATCGGAATGAAGGCTCAAGCCAACATCAAGCTCATGGACAAAGGTATGATAAATCCCAAGACCAATGTCATTATTGCAAGAAATATGGGCACTATGCCAATGAATGTAGGAAAAAGAAAAATGACATGAATAATAGGCAGAATGCTAATTTTACAAAAGAAGAAAGGAACTAGAAGAATGTGTTGTTAACATGTAATGTAGCACAAGATAGACAAGATGATTTATGGTTCTTAGACTCAGGTTGTAGTAACCACATGACTGGAAACATAGCAATTTTTGCCAATCTAGATGAAAATGTTAAATCTGAAGCAACAACATGGACTGATAGTAAAGTCTCTGTCATGGGAAAAATAAGAGTAAGTATCTTGACAAGAAAAGGAGAACAAAAATTTGTGCAAGATGTATATTATGTACCTGAATTGAAATGTAATCTTTTGAGCATTGGACATCTCATAAACAAGGGCTACAATGTATTATTTAAAGATGATGTGTGCACAATCATGGACATACCTCCAAGCAAGAAATTCATTGCAGAGGTGCAGATGACAAGAAATAGGATGTTTCCTCTCAAGCTCAGAACAAACTTGAAGGAAAGAAGAAATGTAGCAGTTGTAACACAAGAGGTCTTTCAAGAGGAAGTGAAAGATGAAAATTGGTTATGGCACTTGAAATTTGAACATATCAATTTCGAAGGCCTGAACTTGTTGCACAGAAAGGGAATGGTAAAAGGATTACCACTGATTGAGAAATCAGACAGCCTTTGTGAAGGTTGCATCTTGGGCAAACGACACAGAGAAATCTTTCCAACAAGGAAGAGTATAAGAGCAAAGAAACCTTTAGAGATTGTCCACTCAGATTTGTGTGGACCAATGCAAACGCCATATTTAGCTAGTAGCCAATATATTTTTACATTCATAGATGATTACACCAGAAATACATGGGTGTATTTCTTGAAACAGAAGAGTGAAGTGTTTGAACAATTCTGCCACTTCAAAGCTCTTGTTGAGAAGTAGAGTGGGCACTACATCAAAGTGCTAAGAACTGACAGAGGTGGAGAATACATCTCCAAAGCATTCCTACGTTTTTGTAGGGAGAATGGCATACATAAGCAATTTACCACAAGGTACACACCACAACAAAATGGTGTTGCAGAAAGGAAGAATAGGACCATCATAGACATTGTTAGAAGTATGTTGAAGGAAAAACATTTTCCAAATGAGTATTGAGCTGAAGCTATCAATTGTGCAGCGTATATCTTGAATAGATGCCCAACCAAATTTGTCATGAACAGAGTTCCGGAAGAAGCATGGAGTGGAACAAAGAAGTTTTTCACTCACATGAAAGTTTTTGGATGTGTGGCTTATGCACATGTCCCAGATCAATTGAGAAATAAGCTTGACAGCGAGGGGGAGAAGTGTATCTTTGTTGGATACAGTGATGAGTCCAAAGCATACAAAATCTATAATCCATCCACCAAGAAAGTAATATAAGCAGAGACATGAAATTTATTGAAGAAGAAGCTTGGGATGGAAGCTTAGAGAAAACAGTGAATGTGAAGACATGTGTGTCTCACGAAGAACAAGAGGAAGGGACAAGCAAATAATCCCTCCTTGGTGGCTCCTCCTCCACCACCACAAGCACAACAAACCACACCACAAGCTGGAAATAGAAAAACCTTGAGAAATCAAGGAAGCGCTTCTTCAAGCACACCACAGGGAACTAAAACTCCCTCGAATTCAAGTGGAACTCCAAGTACACCAAGAAGACCGAGATTCAGAAATTTGAGTGAGATTTATGAACAAAGAGAGGTAAATGATAATGCTGGTCTAAACTCTTTATTTTCTTTGTATTGTCATGTTGATGACCCAATTCATTTTGAAGAAGGCGTAAAAGAAGAAAAATGGATTGAAGCAATGAACAAAGAGATTGGTGCAATAGAAAAGAGTAATATATGGGAGTTAGTGGACCTCCCTAAAGGTAAAGAATTCATTGGAGTAAAATGGATCTATAAGACCAAGAGCAATGCTGAAGGCAAGGTTGAAAGGCATAAAGCAAAATTTTTTGTCAAAGGCTACAAGCAGCAACAAGGAAGAGATTATGAGGAAACCTTTGCACCGGTTGCAAAGATGGAAATAGTGAGAACATTGTTGTCCATAACAGCACAACATAAATGGAAGGTTTACCAAATAAATGTGAAATTTGCATTCCTGAATGGAGTGTTGAAAGAAGAGGTATATGTTGAACAACCTCCAGGCTATGAGATTGAAGGCCAAGAGCACAAAGTATGTAAGTTGAAGAAAGCTCTTTATGGGCTGAAGCAAGCGCCAAGAGCATGGTACAACATGATAGATGCTTACGTGACTGAAAATGGATTTGAGAAATGTGATGGAGAACCCACATTGTACATAAAAGAAAATGATACCAGTAAGATTCTTATTGTTGTTTTATACATAGATGATTTGATCTTTACTGGCAATGAAGTTTCTCTCATTGCTGATTTTAAAGCAGTCATGAAGAGTGAATTTGAAATGACTGATTTGAGTTTTTTGAAATATTTTCTTGGAATAGAAGTAGAGCAAAATGAAAATTAGATTTTTATTTCCCAACCAAAATATGTTGAAGAAGTGTTGAAAAGATTCAACATGAAAAACAACAAGGCAGTTGTAACTCCAACTGTCATGGGGTTAAAATTGAGAAAATAAGATCACAGCAAGAATGTCGATCCAACATTGTATAAGAGCATAGTTGGTAGCCTTATGTATTTGACTGGAACTAGGTCAGATATTATGTATGTTGTAAGTTTACTTTCAGATTTACGGAAACACCAAAAGAGACTCATTGGCAGGTAGCCAAGAGGATTCTAAGGTATGTGAATGGAACGAAGGGGTATGATATTTTATACTCCTCATCTGAAAATTTTAAATTGATTGGTTACACTGACAGTGATTGGGTTGGAAGTGTAGATGACAGGAAGAGCACATCTGGATATGTGTTTCATTTGGGAACGAGAGCCATTTCATGAGCTTCCAAGGAGCAACCAATAGTTGCTTTTTCAACAACAGAATATGTGACAGCAATAGCATCAGCATGCCAAGCAATATGGATGAGAAGATTGTTGAGAAGTTTGTGTCATGAACATGTAAAAGGCACAACAATTTACTGTGATAATAGCTCAACAATAGAATTGTCAAAGAATTCAGTGTTTCATAAGAGAACAAAACACATTGATGTAAAATATCACTACATCAGAGAGCTAGTGAGCAATGGTGAAATAGTTTGGGGCAGAAAAGTTTTAATTATTTGAGAAAATGTTTGGGTATGCAAGAAAATACAGTAGTTGTATTTAAGGGGGAGTGTTGAAATATTAAATTCAACTGCCGCACAACCAGAGGCAGGACGACAAGCTTAATGGTGATGGGAGCTCTTGAAAGACAGCAGCAGCGGCGGCAAAGTCTTGTTTGGAATCAGCACACAACTTCCCGCATTTAATCCCTGCACCTTCGCATACTCATCCTCACACCCACCTGAAATAAATTCTCCACCAACCACATTAAACATGCATCCAACACCATTCCGGCGGCATCCATTGTGAGCAACAAAGGGGAAAGTTAACCCACCGAAGGAGGTGACGTCACCTCCCTCGGGACCAATGAAAGAAGCTCTATGGGGTAAAGTAATGGGCTCCAGCTTTTTGACTCCACTGAATGTGGAATGTATAATGTATAAGGTTTAAAGTTGTTTTTACCACGGTACATTTTGGTTTTTTAACTTAGATAATAGATGTTTTATAATATATATTGTAAATATATTATTTTTATAATATATATTGTATTATATTTACAATATATATATATATATATATATATTGTAATAGTTTGTTAAGAGATATATATACATGCCATGTGCATTGTGCAATGTAATTTGTGTCCTAAGGCAGAAAATAAATAGAGATCACTGTGTGCATAGCAGTGAAAAAAGAAAGACAGAGACAAAGAGCAAAAAACCAAGTTTTTTTTTCAAGGGCTGTATGTGTAGAGCAGCTAGAAGTATTTTTTTTATAATCCAGGACAACTGAAGTTCTAAAGACTGTCATTTTGTAACAGATTTTTATGTTTATGAAATAGAAGTGTTTTGTTAAACATCCCTGTCCACAATTTGTTTCTAATCTCTGTGTTGAGTTGAGAAAATGTGTGTTCGAAATTATTTGAAATTTCCAACAGAAATCAATAGAAAAGTCCCCTAATATAACTATTGCGAAAGAAAGAAGAAAAACACCTAAAAAGTGGAAAGAATGTCACCTGTTATGAGCTTTCGGTAATGGGGCTTGCGTCAAACAGAGTATTGAGATCATATTAGAAGCAAATTACCTCTTTATCAATAAAAACAACACTTAACTGAACCATATGATATTTCGTTTTTACTAGTCTAAGTTGAATACTTACAGAGCATACTCAAAAACAAGCAAATCTTAATTCTATATAAATCCATGAAATTCTAATGCATAGTTTTATAGAAAATTGGCACCACATGATTGCCGGAATGTTCAGGCAAATGATAAAGGGATGGCCGCACTCGTATTGATATCAGTAAACTACAGGTAAACTACTACACATGCTAACTCCTGATCTGGGTTTCTTCTCTGAGCAAGCAGTCGTCCTGTCCATTTTGGTAAAGCCTCAAAGCTAGCCTTTTGCAAGGATTGTGTTTTTGTTAATGATGCAATTCATGTAGTTCATTTGAATGTAATTTTTGTTGTGTTTAATTGTGTTACAAAGAAATTGTCATAGATGTAATGTTTTGATAATAGTAAGGATGTAATAGCTCTCTTACAGCATTTTGTGGCTACTGTTTATGGCTGAAAATTCTCTAGAAAAAAGTGGAAGGTGGATGGAAAGATATCATACCTGTGATGTATGTACTACCTTATATTTAATATATGATGAGTAGCTTTTTTTTCTTCTGAAAAAAAACTTCAAAGCCAGCCACGTTGTTGTTCCTGTCACACTATCCAATAATGCAAAGGTGTCCAAGCTGTAATGGCAGTAATAAATAAGCAATGTTTTGAGAGGATGCAAAAAAAACCAGATAGATGGTACTAGTTAAATGAATAAACTATCACTCTAACGGATGTCATTACTAATCAGGTGGGGGCTATTTGCTTTTGTTGCAGTGAAGCATATGAGACAGCTAATCATTGCAGATAATAAGAAAGAATAACAATAACCAACAAATATTCAATCAGATAAACTAAAGGTGCTACTAACGAGTATGGATACCTCAAATCAAAGTACCCAAGAAGCATCAAAGGTATAATTAGGTTACTTTATAAGTCTGGTAGATGTCCTTTTTATGATGGTATATAGCACAAAAACACTTTGAGGTTTACAAGTTTAAATGCATTATAAAAAGGATAGAGATTCTCTATAATCTATATTGTGATTTGGCAGAGGAAGCATTAGTGTTCAAGTTGGCCTTAAAACTATGGATTCACAAGGATGAATAGATTCAACAGATTTGACAAATGACGGTGACTCCAGGATTAAAAATTAGACCCCATGTGGCCTTATAAATTCTTAGACCTTGTAAATTCTTAGAGATAAAGGTTATTTATTGCTCACCCACAAGAGTAAGGAGGACAGAAAGAAGATTTTACCATTTTTCAGACCACTATTCAAATTGCGTATTACCAGTCCCTTGCATGTCCTATGATTTGGAACTTATCCGATAGTAAGGAAATGTGTGAGGTTTTTATTGTCGCCGACTCGCACCAGAGGGATTTGTCTTTACTAGAAAATCACTATTTAAGAAAAAAAATGTACTTGTTTGCATGAAACGCGCCTGTATACACTACATATATACATACAGAATCTTAGTCTTTAATACGCAAAATTCTGAATCAAGGCCACCATCAAGTACGCGTTGGGTGAATGAAAGACCACCATCAAGTTAGGGGTTGGTGAATGAGATGTTTTTTTTTCATTTTATAAAGGTGTCATGATTTAGAGAAATCCCTGTTGACTCTTATTTCTTACTTGTACTTCTTACTAAACGCGAGATAGGGGTGTACATAAAGACCTTAGTGTTTCCTCCTCAACAACCCTTTCTTTTCACTAAGAGCTTCGATCCAATCTGTTCGGAAAATATGTATCACGGAGCAACAAAACTGGTAAGAAAGAAGTGAAGCCAGAAGGACAGGAAGCAGCCATCAAGCCAGACAGCAAGCGAGCGAGCAAAACACAAGTGATACCTTTGAATATAGACAATGCTACAGGACAATATACCATCTTTTCCTTCCAAAAAAGATGAAAATGAAAATACATTTTTGCAATATGAAAATGTTTGGATCAGCACTATCGTCATTTTCTTAATTATAAACTGCATTTTCTTAATTTCAAAACAGATAGACTCTTTAAATTATAATGTATAATGTGATTTCACAGAAAAATTTTGATTGAAAAATATATGTTAAATATATTGACACCATCCTTCTTCACATTGATAACTCTTGATTTCACCGCAATAATAAGGCACTGTTGCCACCAATATGTTTGCCACGTTGATAGAAATTGACTTGGATGTGTAATGGCAACTATGTCCCAGAAGCAACATCACAATGAAAATTGTGCGGAAGTAATAATGGTGACTGAATCTTCTCATTAACAAAACTGCGAAGTTAGTAAACATATTGCGCATTCAACGCCCAGATCGCAGGCAAAATGAAGGCAACAACAACGATGTAACAATTTGGATTCCGCTCCTACCAAGAATCTATCGATCGAAACATCAGCGTATTACTAGAATAATTGGTCGAATTTTGAAGAACATGGTCCACCTTTGATTCTTCCACCCGTCGGTTTGAAAGAGCAGGGTATATTGATATTTGTATCAAGAGCAGGGTATAAACGAATTAGTATTGTGAAAGATCAGGGTATATTGATATTTGTATCAAGAGAGAACAACGTTGTTTTAGAGGACCCAAAGGCTGTAGAGGGAGAAAGAGAGCATTGAAAGGAAATGTTGAATGAGTTTACAGTGACCGTGGAACGTTGTTTTAGAGGGCCCAAAGGCTGTAGAGGGAGAAAGAGAGCATTGAAAGGAAATGTTAGTATTAGTTTACAGTGATTTACTGATTTTATTTTATTTATTTGTTTATGAATGTAGGAAAATGTTTCGATTTGGTTTGATTTAATCAAATAATACTTATATTATTATTTCTGTTTTCTATAGTGTTTTTCTTTTATGGTCTTTCTGATTTTAGGAATTTGATTTTTGAAAGTTTTGATGACAGAACTTTGTTGTTCTGTGATTTGGATTCATGAACAAAACAGTAAATTTATTGGTATTTTTTTTTCATTTGTGTGAGTCTAATTTTAATGGCTTACATTTTATCATAATCATTTTTTATGACTTTTGTCCTAAAGGTGGTATTGATTTGGATATTGTTTTAATTTAGGTTCTTCATAATTATTTCCAAGCATTTAAATTGTTAAGAAATGTTATTTTTATATAAAGTTGGATTAATACATGTGTTGTAACTTTTTATGATATGTTATTACATTTTATTATTTATTTATTGAATTGTTTTATAAATAATATTATTTAATTTTCAAAAAGAATTGCAATCTTTTTTCTAGTTCACCTCAGCCAAGAAGTAGCAATTAGATATTATTAGTTAGCTCTTTGATATTTTCATTTAATGGTAATTCTTGATATTCAAAAATTTCAATTTGTCCTTATTTAAAAGATAAGAAACTTAATTTTTGTAGTTCTTTGTATTGACTTATTTGCATTAAGGATTATCACTAATTTAATTTATAATGCATATATAATTAAAATTAGTTTTCATTTCATTATATTGTAGCATATATAAATAAGATCATTCATTTGAGATTTAGGTTAAGTTTCTAGGTGTTTCATGTGTTGTATTATAACTTATGTATCATTTGTGCAGTGTTCATTATATTTTAATTATTGATGCTAATCTGATTTTTAGGTTAAATGTCATTAGTTAACCTTGAGTTTTCTTAAGAGGAAGGATCCAAAGTCTCAAAACCCCTCCCAAACTGCTTGGGCTATTTGAAAAGCCTTGGTCTTGGTCACATCCCTTTTATTGACAAAAACCCTTTATTGACAAAAGTCTTAAAACCCATCAATTCAAATAATCCAAAATCACTGACAAAATATATGCTATATTTAAAAAAAAAAAAATCTACATCATAATTTTAAGACATTTTATCACCCATTATAACAAAATTTTAACATCAATTCAAATGAACTAAGATTGATTGTATACATGTGCATAAACCTCAACAATTTGTGATTAATTTCATGAATTAGATTTAATTTTCAACATTAAAAAACTTAATATAATGATAATAGATTAGCAAAGTGGTATATTTGGTATTTTCAAGAATATTCATTTTACATAGTCCCTAAGTCCATCATGCTCTAAAAAACTTAATATAATGATAATAAATTAGCAAAGTGGTATATTTGGTATTTTCAAGAATGTTCATTTTACATAGTCCCTAATGCCATCATGCTCTCCCTTAATGATGCTCCATGTGTAGTGAATTAATATATTATATGAAGTTGAATCAACCAAATATAATTATGATGATTTAAATTAATTCCATCATGCTCTCCCTTAATGAAGCTCCATGTGTAGTGAATTAAATTTTTCTATGAAGTTGAATCAACCAAAAATAATTATGATGATTTAAATTAGTTTATAGAACAATGTTCATTGACTTAAACCTCTTGCTTATTCAACAATATATAAATTAAAATTAAAATAACATTGAACAAATAAAGTGACATTATCATGAGTATTAATAATATAAAAATGGTACTCTTTAATAACATCATAATTATTAGTAGTATTATCCTTACCTTCATCGATATTGTGTTGCACACTATAGTATATATAACTTTGCATAAGAGTATAAATCTAATCAAAAGGATAATATTCACTTTATCAAAATTTCTAAAAACCCATACTAGGTGTTCGAGGAGCAAACAGTGGTTTAAGGAACTGATATGGAAAAGTGGTAATGCATTGATATGGAAAAAGAGAAATAAAATTGCATTCCACAATCAATATTGGGAATGGGGAAATACAAAAATGTAGATAAGGGGTTCACAAATTGGAAACTTGGCTCCACACTTCACACTTGATACGACAATTTGAGAATGCATGAACTCAACCATGGGAAGAAAGTGAAACCAGACTCTCTTCATTTTGCATTGAATATACATGTGGAATGAAAAATTTGGAAATTGTGGAAATGAAAATAAGGGAAGAACCTGAAATCGTGGCTTTATACTCCACACTAGATGTAATGATGAGGAAATGAAGGAACTTGATAATAGGGAGAAAGAGAAACAAGACTCTTTGCATTCTACATGTAGAATGTGGAAATTTAGAAAAGAAAAGAAAAATAAATTTTGTTATCTTCCTACTATTATATCCAAATCACATAGGTTAGATAGATATATTAATATTATGAACAATATGTTAATATTGATGACCAATGTTGAAAAAACTTTAAGAGATTTGACAAATATCTTAGCAAGAAAGTAAATTTATGTATACAAATCAATATACAAGTAGAAAAGAAGTGTAGTAGGGGGGGGGGGGTAGTTGTTTGGGGTCACCTTGTATCATACTTTGTGAAACAAATGTGTAATTTTCTATAAAATCAACCACCAAAAAAAAAAAAATCCATGTTGCAAAACCTTGAGAATCTTTGAATTACATATCTTGCCATTAGGCTCTATGGAAATATTTGATATATTTATAAAATTTCTTAGCATCCCATATATGTATACTTATACCTGAAAAGAGCAATTCCATCATACTATGTATCCTTAGCCAACTTGATATTTTCCTTAGAGTTTATCTTCATATATGGTAGAAGCCAAAAAAAAGGAAACAAAAAATATTCAAACTTCTTCATGAGACACTAGAATATTATCGTCTCGCAAATTAGTCCTTTTAAAGAGTACACTTGAAGAGGATATGGGATTGAAAGTAACATAGTTGTATGATTCTTCCACTTTATAGTTATCTCTGAAATTGCATGACCATTGAGATTAATAGAACTCATTCTCTCACAAATCAAAATTTTTGAATGGTTCACTTGAAGAGGATAAAGAGGATATGGAATTTGAAGTAACATACTTGTATCTCTTCCACTTCATAATTATTTCTAAAAATGCATGAGTATTAATATTACTAGAACTTATTCTCTCAAAAATTAGTCTTTTTGAAGGGTTCACTTGAAGAGGATATTGAATTGAAAGTAACATAACATAGCCATATATCTTCCATTTCATAGTTGTGTCTATCAATGGATGAGCATTAATATTCATACAACACCTAGTGATGAAAGATTGTCTAGTTAACAATGTTGAAATTTTTTCCACCAACATTTTTTATGATAAAATAACTCAAGTGTTGATTTTTCATGATCTTCTAATATGATAATTACTTCCAATGATTTATTAATTAATTATTATTGTGTTACATTCATCATTAAGAAATTATACATAGAAAATATCAACTGTAAAATAATAATAACAATATGATCATGAAGAGACAGAAAAGCACAAGACACAATTTTTTTCCTTGGGAAATCCCTAACTACGGATTTAAACCCGGTTCCTTGGAGAAATTTTCCAATTCAAAAAGAGATATAATCTGATCTTTACAGTCAAAATAGGTTAAACTAACCACAATATCTAATGAGTCAAATGTGGTCAAATAGACCACAATTTTGTCCTCTTGCAACTTAGTCAAAGTAGGGTCGAACATGCTAAATTTCAGCCTCTTGCAACTACCTCAGAAACAATAGTCAACTATGGTCAAACTACCCATAAATTCTTGGTCAACACTTCCCAAAACTTGATCAAACATATTAGAAAAAGGATTAGTCAACTAAGGTTAAATTTCAGTCTTCTTAACTCTCTCTCTCCTTCGTGTGTGTGAATAGAAATCAAATGATCTTGGCCATTCAAATTGGTACAAGTGATGAGGTTGAATGGAATATACAATGATTGATGGGTTTCCTAAGTGATGTGTCATTTGACTGAGCCAACTTATACTTTTGGAGCCTACATGAAAATTTAATTTAATTTTCCCGCCAAGTAATTTTATTTTCAAGTTTGACTTGATTCAAATTAAAATTTCCATTCTCTTTTATTTTTGTGGGTTATTATAATTGAAGAATATCGACTGCAACTACCAAAAATTCAACACTCTTTCTTAGTTAGGGAGGTATTCAACTTGACTTTAGATTTTCTCTTGTTGAAAATTTTATGTATCCCAAGAAAAAGTTGAATGAGCTCAACTATGTTGATGAATCTATCCACCTCATATTTTATACCAAAATAATGTGGAAAGCATCTTGCATCAACATCATGCAAAGGGATCTAGTCACCAACTAGAAACATACCCTTTTAAAAAGGATCTAGTCACCCGATATCCAAAACCCATGGCAATATGGTCAGAACCTTCTAACTGGGGTAAAAAAGAGTGGTCTTGTTTCATCAGCTCAACAAGTTTTCACTTGGAGCCATGTCAAGAACCCCCTAACAAATGGTGAAACCCTATGCCCATTTATCAATCCCACTTGTTGTCACATGCTATTGAGTGGTAAAACACTTACTCGATGTTATAAGGCACTCACTCAACCCACTATCCAAATAACCTTTGGAAATATGGTCAGGTAACCCCTGAACAAGGGTTCAATCTGAGCCTTCATGCTCTCTAGGTCAATCTTCCCAGCCAAATTACATGGCTCCCAGTGAATACCCATGACCTCGTCAATACCATGAACCTATGGATAATCTCCATCGCCTTATGCTACAACATCAACACTCCCTTTAACCAAGGGAATTATTCTCAACAACTCCAATATTTTCCCTGAAGTATAAAAACTTTGTCCTAAGATAGAGGCTTTATGAGAATGTTAACAACCTACTCGCCCATATAAATGCACTAGAGCCTTACTGCTCCCTTTTTTACCATGTCCCGAATGTGATGGTACCATGATATCAATGTGCTTCAACTTGTCATCATTATCATCTCATGCACTTGATCAAACAATCCTACGAATAGCTTTTGAAGCCACATTGCTTCCCAACTCACCAAACAAGCTACAATATACTCTGCTTCAATAGTTATTTTAGTTTCCTACTTATCATAGCAAACCCCAAGCTCAATCATCATCATCATGTGCTTTTCTTGTTTTTTGCATACTCAACCCAATCTAAATTGTGAATTCCTACCATTTTACTTCACCATTTGATACATATCTTGGTCCATATCCAATTGTACCATGTCAATACCTCAACACATGTGTCGCATGCCTTGGCTCAACCATAATTAATCAGCTTCCTTCACTAAATCCATCATCACAACAGCTTTCTGTTCACCCTGGTAGATCTTTTTATTGCAATAGTCACTTCTCTCTCTGCCACTTAGCTTCTTCAGATTGGTAATCATGGGAATGGCATGTAGGTTGTAACCATGTACATATATTACGTGCAAACGAATTATATATATATATATATATATACACACACACAATGGCGGGAACATAAAACATAAAACTAATATACACAGAGATATTCCCCTGGATCGCAAAACCATGACTACTAGATTGATTTTTCATTATATTCCTTTCAATGTTACAATATATGTGTGTGTGTGTGTGTATACATGTCGAAGCATTCATAAACCCCAATCCATTAACCATGGATTAGAACATAATTGTAGTTCCCTTGACCAGATCTACAAAATACCATGGGAAAAAAACCATCGTGCCCAAAACCATGTGCAAAACCCATGCAAAAAACCATAGGTAGGTCTGCCCACCTATTACAAGGTCCAAGAAAAAAAACCATGGGGTGTTGCCCCAGACCCCGTGCAAGAGGGCTACCACCCCCTACAAACCCCCTAACAAGGGGGATTATTCCCCCGCTATGACTCCCTTGTTGCGCCCGACGCAACGAACAGGGGGGGCTATTGCCCTCCCTATGACCCCCTACACGTGTGACTAGTTGTGGAAAGAATACAACACACACCCAACATGTCCATGGAATTGTTTTCCATCATCCCAAATCTCTAAATAAATGTAAAAATATACTTCCTTTTGACTAAGGAAGATCTCACCTGACTTATGTTATACTTATATTCCAAGAGGTATTGTATCGAACCAATATCTTTCCTCTAGAAGTTAGAGGTAAACTCCCTATGACATTGAAGCAGGGATTGACTTCTCCCTCTATCACGAAAGAAAATCCTTCTACCATTGCTACTTCATATATCAAGTGAGTCCATATGCTCCGTAAGAAACAAATCATATAAGATCAACAAAGATGAAGATATCTATCAATATGAGAATAATAAGCTCGCGGTTCATACAAAGCTTTCTTTAGTTTGCAAACATGAGATTCCCTCTCATGTACCTCAAGCCCCTGATATGACTCTATGTAAACCTCTTCCTCAATTACTCCAATAAGGAAAGTGATCTCCAAATCAACCTGATGTAGTTTCTAACCCATAATATAGGCAACATAAATAATAATTCTAATAAAAATGTTCCTGACAACAAGATCAAATCTCCCCTCATAGTCCCTCTCCCTCTTTTTGGGAGAATCCTTGAATCTCACTTTGTAATTCTCTATGTTGTTATTTATTGCATACTTTTAGATCCACTTGGAAGTCACTACTAACAATTTTCTCCATCATGGCATCCTTTAAACTTGATGGCCTTCCTACTCCCTCTGAACTAGGAGCTCTTTTAGTCATCTAGCACGATTCTAGATGTTAGTACAATTTTTCCCTCTTAAACACAAATTACTCTAAGTAATTTTATGCTCGATTTTGGGAGAATAATTTTGGGAAACCTACACAATGTATCTACAACCCTCATTAGTGTCATGAAAACCTTCACAATGTATCTTAAACCCTCATTAGTGTTGAAAATTGTGACTAGGTTCGGTCTTCATTATGATGTAATTATAATCATGAAATTTAATATTCTTTATAAATAAATAAAATTAAAGAAAAGAATCTATATTTTTATTTTTAGAGTATGGGTTTCATACTCAAGTTTGAGTCAAAAGCATGTTCTTTTTGCTTTTAGGTATTCTAAGTCTTTCTAGATATTTCTAGGATAAATAATAATATTGGTCATGTGTCATAGTCCCATTTGGATTCATTGTAATGAAGGAAAATATTTATTTTATCAACAAAAATCCATGGATAATCCCAAGACCAAGATGGCCCAAGGATAATATCAAGTCACCCTAAAAGGACAACATTCGACCCTCAAGAAAGGCTATATAAAGAAGTGCAATTCGACTCATTTGGACAAACATCTCAAGCAAGTTCGATTTGCAATAGAGAAGGAGAAGAAGAGTGGCTGGGAGGACAAAGAAGAAGAGAATAATTTTTAAAAATTTCAAATAAACTTTTCTCTTGTCTCGTTAGGGTTTGTGAAGCTACCAGTTGTAGGAGTTTGAAAATTTGTAGCATTTGCAGGGGGGAAAATTGCAGGGCCAAAGTTGCAGTAGCAATGTAGCAGTATTGAAGTTCTGGAAGTTGTCACAAGGAAGATATTGTTAGGGTTGGATTGGGGATTGGAGGGTTTATTGGCTTGGGTCTTTGGGTCTTGGAAGTCTCTTTTGTAAGCATATTCTAAATAATAAGAGAAGCATTTTCTGGGTTTTCCCCTTGGAGCGGTTTTTCCCTAGCTTGGAACCTACATATTATGTACTTTGTCTCTGTGATATTCATTGTGTTTGTTAATTACTTGTTGAACAAATTTAAATAAGTAATAAAATATCAACGAACTTCGCAAGTAATTATCAAGGAAAATAAGTAATAATTACAAGTCTCCATATTTTCCAACATGGTATTATAGCTAAGGTGCATGAAGGATATTGAAGATCACATCTTTGTTGGCACTATGGAAAGGGTTATAAGGAAGGGTTTCAAGTTTCTTGGAAATATTTCTACATCTATCAAAAATTTTCTATTAAATATCATCTCCAACTCGCAAAGGATGTAAAATATGGAAGCTTGTTCTCCACTTTATCCAACACATTCAAGGATGAGAATGTATGGGTTATTGACAATGATGCCTCCAGATATATGATGGGAGAATGCAGTCAACCCCAAACCCTATATAAGGGAAACTCATCCCACTCTATTGAAATTGGAGACAACAAGAGATATCCAATGAAAGGAATTGGATCTACATCATTGGAGCTCAAGTCAGGTGGAAGCATTCACCTCAACAACATTTTATATGTTCTAGGTTTGAAGAAAAACTTACTTTTTATTTCTTGGCTAGAGGATAAGGGTGATAGAGTTGATTTTGTTGATGAAAAGGTTTTGGTTTTGGGTAAGGGCTCTAGTATTAATTAAGAAAGGGTGATTTATATTCATGAGGGGACATTTTATAGACTCTATACACCTCTAACTCAAGTCAGGTGGAAGCATTCACCTCAACAACATTTTATATGTTCTAGGTTTGAAGAAAAACTTACTTTTTATTTCTTGGCTAGAGGATAAGGGTGATAGAGTTGATTTTGTTGATGAAAAGGTTTTGGTTTTGGGTAAGGGCTCTAGTATTAATTAAGAAAGGGTGATTTATATTCATGAGGGGACATTTTATAGACTCTATACACCTCTAACTCAAGCCCTAAGTCACTTAGAAGTGAGTTCTTATGAACTATGGCATAAAAGGTATAGACACATTCATTATAATAATTTTCCATATATGAGTCAAATGCTTAATGGCATCTCTGAAATAAAGGAATATCATAAAGGGATCTGTAAGGGGTGTGCTCTAGGCAAGAATGTAAAGAATCTATTTGCAACTAGTGATACTAGATCTAAGGAAATTTTATATCTCATACACTTAAATGTATGTGGACCTATGGTTGTAAAGTATCTTGGTGGGAATTAGTATTATGTAACCTTATTGATGATTACTCAAGGAAGACTTGGTTATACCTTCTCAAGAACAAGGATGAGGTATTCGAAAAGTTTCAATATTTCAAGAATGAAGTGGAAAACCTAACCAAGAGAAAGATAAAAATTATAAGGTTATATTAGCACTATATAATTTAGAATATTGGCAAGACTAAACAATAAAGCACAACATCAAAACCGCTTGATGCCTAGGATCTAGCCCTCCTAGACTCATTGAGGGATCTCTCTATTAGATTTAGATTTGTTTAAGTTTGTGGATATTAGGTTAGTTAAATTGATCGTAAGAGTTGTTTGTTTGATTGTTATTGGTTGGATAGGTGGGGTCTTTCCTAAACAGTTTCCATTGGGCTATGGAGTTAAAATAGGTTGGGTGTACACATAAAAGTCTAGAGTAAATGCAAGGAAACCTGACAGTGAATACTGGTGTTTATAGCTAAGTGGAATTATGGGATGAAGAAAAGTGCTTTTAGTAATGACTTAAGAGAAAATAAGAATTCTTAAATCATATATCAGAAGAAAACATAAAAATTGTAAATATAGTCAGAATTAAGGTACTATGAAATAGAAAATATTAATCTAACCTTCCTGTTTTACAAATAGAATTATAAGTGAAACACGTGAAGAGATTACAGTGGGAAAAACAGTAAACATGAATGAGGAAAAACATCATCGGGACACACAACACATGAATATTCCAAAATACTTTCTTTATTGATGCTCCGACATGAATAGTACGAATACTTGCAATGAAAAGTGTTTACAATACCAGGGTCCAACCCTCGTTACAGAATGAAAATTTATATTTAAACTATTTGCACCGCTTGCCGTTATCGAAAGGGAAATCGGTTCGTCTACTCTAAGAGTAACTGAAAATGGGTCTGTGCGTTTGATGCACAGACGCATGTGACTGTTTCTGGACAGATGTCTGAAGTATAAGTGATAGTGTCCCTTCATTGTGATGGCCCTTTTTCAGGTGCCCGGTGTCCTTTTTGAGTCGTTATCTAACGCTGTGGCAGTTTGTTGTGTTGGCGGATCTGATACACTAGATGCACTGCAACTGACAATTCACTGAGCTGTCAACTTTGTCACTGAACTAAGTTTTCATCCTTCCTAGAGCTTGCATAAATTTTCCTAACTCTTTGGAGTCGGGATCTTAGTCATGTTCAAATTTCTGTAGACTTCGCCAGTCTCGGTGTACTTTACGAATGTGGGTTTCAGCTGAAAAATGTGTTTCACCTCATGCTGTATGAAGACATCGTTGCTGATGAATTCATACATTGATTTCCTGGTCATGGTGTTCTTTAGATTTGAGAGTTTGGATGTGTCCTCAGAGATCTCTGTGAGACTCTTTACATAATCAGTCATGGGCATCATTTTATCGTTGATGACAAACAAGGAAGGCAAGCCTCTTTTGTTTAGTGGCTCAATCCTGTTAAAAAACCTACTCACCCCAATATCCAGTTGATGGCATATTTCTTCTAGTTGTGTTACCAGACTCTTCTTATTCAACGCCATTTTAACCTCAAGAACAGAAGTTGTTCTGTTAGCCACTTCCAGTTGCTCTAATTCATGGTTTCTCTTGGAATTCATAAATTTGATGATCCTGTTGGCAGTTTGGGGCTTATCTCCAAGTTTCTCATTGGTTTTATCAATGGAAATATTCATTACCTCAATTAGATCGCTTTGTTCAAAATTTATTTGAATTGAAGGCCATATATCATTTATAGACTCAATTATATCCAACCATATGATTTGTTTCACCTTTCCCATCATGCAGCTGATTGAGGACTCCTAAAGAGACTTCTACAAGCTCTCATTTAGCTTTTTGCTAATCTACAGCTCTGTGGCATGGGCAGAGTATTTCCCTTTGAGTTGATCTAGTCGGTCATTGAGTTGATTCCACAGCCTTTTGATCTCTACTGACTGTAGAGACATGTTCTCCATTGCCTTGGCTAGCTGCTCAGTACTTCCCCCGGTGCTCCTATGGGTGTTGTAGCTACTGGGGTCACTGTGAGAGGAACCGCTTGTAGGGGGATCATGGCCTTATTTGTTTTTTTTTTTCCCCCCTTCACTGCATTCCCTTATTTATTTTTGTCTTTATTTTATCATTTTACCCATCTCGTCCTACATTTTTTTGATCTTCTCTGTTTGTTCAACAATTGATTGCAGCATTTCTTCTTTCTATGTTTCAGTTGTTTCTATATCCTTGGCCATAGGTTCTTCTGTTACTGGAATCTTAAGTTGCCTCCTCAAAGAAGTTATGTCTACATTCTTCTTCCTCACAAGGGTTTGTGCCACCGTTATGTTTGATGGATTGTACCCGAGCTGTATCACTAAATCCTCCAAGGATTTTATCTTTGAATCTTTGGCCATGGAAGAGACCTTTTCCAACTTTAATTGTGATTGTGCATTGGAAAAATTCACCTGTAGTTTTGAGAGGCTCATGGATGTGTTGGTTAGGATGAAGGAGATCATCTCCCCAATCTTCTTGTGCATCTCCATTTGGTCTATTGGGTGTATTTTCTTTGCATTAAACTCAAAAGATGTCTTCTTGTAGTCTGCTGCACCTTTGGGCTGAGGAACTTGTGATTCCAAGAATGCCATCCTCATTCTTCCCTTCTCAGAGTCAAAGGATGATAGAAGTATACTCTGGGAGCTGCTTGTCTATTTCCAAAATTGATTGTAGGTGTTGGCCTTGAGAACCTAATTCCTTCTCTTGATCTCCCTGAATGTCTCATAGATGTCTCCCTCCTCTTATTCTGTAGTGGAAGTAGATGTGGGATTTTTCACATTCTGATGTTGGAATGGGATGTTGGCAGAGGACGTGGAGAATATTGGGTGGCCACCTATTGAATATGAACATGGTGAATCCCCAATTCTAATGACAGTGTGTTGGTTTTTCTCATTTCCTTAGTCAAGGCCCATGTTGATTCTGGCTCTCTTCCTATATTTTATTTTGAACTCCTTACTGGAGGATTCAATGTCCATGTCTCTAGGATCCTCCCTGTTCCTCTTACTTCCTATTTCCTTTTCAGGCTCCTTTCCTTTGTCATATTGAACTCCTGCTGCTTTATTCTCTGGTGGAGTTGGTGTTTGGATTCCTAAAGTAGAGGTGACTTTCTCTTCAGCCTCCTGGAGTGTGTCTGCCACCCATTCTTCTTGGTTCATATAATTCTCTATATCTAGTTTGTGGGTATGAGTGTAGGATGTGGACTTGTTTTCCACCCTCTTCTTGGATACGATCCCCATTACATAATAGGACCAAGTGAAACTGTGTGTGAATTTCATCTCTTTCAGTATTTTATCTACCTCTCCCCCTGCTACCTTATTGTTGTAGATGAATGGGCCAATTTTGGATTTGATCCTGAATTGTGACTTCTTGGCCAAAACAAAATGCACCTCATCAGCATCTATCATTTTCATGATATACTCAAGGGAAAATATCCTCATGGAGAGGTATTTGGGTAGTTTATAGGGGGCCAATTCACTGCCATAAGCCCTGATCTTCGTGTAGTTCTGGTAGAGGTACCATTCTATTGTGCTGACCTGCTCTTCCAACTGCATCACTTTCTTGATTTCCTCACTGACCCTGGGTTCTCTGGTGCTGTTGAGTGCAATGGTTGCTGGATGAACAAATAGTTCTACAAAGTTCTTATATGAGTAGTCTTCCTTCTCCTCTCTCAATAGAGTTGTCCAAAAAATGACAGATTTGGATTGAGAGTCTTCACCTTGCTTTATCATATCGAATTTGAACTTGCTGGATTGAAAATAGGCAAACATTTACACCAACACAAAGGTGTATTTGAATACCCCTTATTTTTGAAAATTCAAGAACTGATCGTCGATTGCATCAGTAAGGAACTGAGCATAATGAACATAACAGTGTGCTTGGTATCTACAGAGAGGATAGACAAGAAACCAATTATGGATTCATCTATCTGTTGATCATTATGATAACCTAAAAAATAAGACAGGGTGGTGACAATGTGTTGTGTCCTCTCTGGGAAGGTGGATGATGGATATGGGGGATTCGTTGTAGGCATTGGTGCATTGGGGGGCATGAAAAGCTCCAAGGTTTTGGCCTTGCTGGAAAAATCTAATCCTTGGTACAGTCCTATAAGGGCCTCATATGAAAATGGGACAGTGTTCTAAAAAATGGGGGCCTTTAACATCTCTTGAATGGATAGGGCATTTACATGAAACAAAATCTCTCCTACAGAGTTCAATATGGCTCTTTGCTTAATGTCATAGCAAGACTGACATTTCCTAATTAGCTCACAGCAACTATGGGTCTTAGGGAAGATGTAATGTGTGAGCTTGGTCTTCCACAGGCTGGTACCATCTACTTCGTCAAGGAGCTTATCCTCGAGCCAACAGTAGACATCGACCATGCCGAGGTCTGACTCTATCTTGTGGATCTTGTAATCGCTGTCAGCCAAGGGAACATGGTCCAAGTCTACCTGGGGGTAGACCATGGGATTGAAAGGCTCCTGATCTACCTTGGGAGGCATGATTTGTTTTTTTTCTCTCTCTGTTTCACCTGCAATGGAGAATTGGTTGCAAGAGAAGGGGAACATAGAAGGGAGAAAAAATATGAATTGATATTGGGGAAGGGTTAAGAACGAAAGGGATTGGGATCAGAAGTTAAAATAGCTTAAACGAGACTGTAACCAGGCTCACAAAGCGTTGGTTGTTCCTTCTTTGATGTGTAATCTACCATTCGGCCAAGGTTGGTTGTGATCTCCTCTACAGTTGTTTGTAAATATCACGACTTATAGCAATTCAGTAGTAACAACAATGTAAATTTTTGTGCCGCGGAGAGTTCGGGCTTTAACATGTGGCTAGAGGGTAACCGTTGAGTTGGCGCGGGTCTGTTGGATAACGGCCTGACCATTCCTGGTGTAAATATGATATTGGTGGGAGGGGATGTGATGGGGCGAAGTGGACGGGTGATGAAGGATGTGGCGCGACGACATTCACAACGGTCACATAGCGACAGTGATTTGGAGGGTAGTGGAAACATATTTTCGGAGGGGGGCTCCGATGGTAAGCGGTAATGGAGAAGGGGGGTGTGAAATTGCGGGAGTGTGACACATGGAGGTAGAGGCAGTAATGGATATTGCCCATTTCAACCCCCCCCCCCCCTTTGTTAATGTACAAAGGCTAAAGGAGGGCAAAAATGAATCGAGGGCCGTCGATGGCGAGGTGAGGGGCCAAGATGAAGGGTAATGTGAGAGGTGTTTAGCATTGACGCGATGGGGTGACGGGACTATGGGCACGGGTCCAGGGATGAGCGTCGAGGGGAATGTACGACGTGGCAGGGAGGTGGGACCCGATGGCCATCGCAAATTGCACGTCAGAGTATTTAGCTATGAGAGATATATGGTAAACCTTAACTCTTGCGAACTGCGAAATGTGGTGAGATGGAGGTGACGTGGAGAGGAGGGGCCCACAAACATCGCAGATCACACATCAGAGGGTTTAGGTATGAGCAGTAGGGATAAACTATAAATCTTGTGAAGTGCGAAGCGCAGGGAGGTGGAGTGACGCAGAGGGAAGATGGACCAGATCGCAGCACGCATATCACAACTTTTAAGTTTTAGTTATAAGCGTGGAGGAAAACTCTCATAGACGTGAAGTGTGAAGTGTAGGGAGGAGGTGAGTGACGTGGAGGGAAGGTGGGACTGGATCGCAACCCGTAGATCGCAAATTTTAAGTTTTAGTTATAATCGCGGAGGCAAACTCTCACAGATGCGAAGTGCGAAGTGCAGAAAGGAGGTGAGTGACATGGCGGGGGAAAGTGGGGCCGACTGCATCAAAAATCACAGATCTTAGGTTTTTTTTATAAGCATCAGGGGTTAAACTCTAAAACTTGTGAAGTGTCAGGAGAGGGAAAGTGACATGGTAGGGAATGTGGGACTGCCCGCAGCCCGCAGATCACAGTCTCTACCATTCTCTTTTAGTGTTATCCTTTCACACTTGTGAAGTGTGATTTGCGGGGGGGAAGTGACGTGGCAGGGAAGGTGGGACTACCCATAGCCCACGGATCGCAAACTTTACCAATTTATTTAGCACTGTCCTTTTGAACTTGCAAAGTGTGATTTGGTGCTTGGTGGGACTTGCACAGTGCTTCAGATGAAATAGACTTCCCCTCACAGGATTTTGAAGTCACCATTTCATTTTTTTGTTTCATTTCTTCCTCCTTTGCATATCTACCTACTCAAACTACTCATCTAACATTTTTTCTTCCTTTGTAGAGTGCATTTAGACTTGCAGACACTGAAACTTTTCTTTTAACATTATAATCTAACTCCTATCCCTTATTTCTCCTATTGGTTCTGATTAAGTTGTTGAACTAATCTCATTTTCTACCTATCTACTGATAAACCAAGATTAAACAGTTTGGAAAATATTTATTTTCTAACCAATCAACAGAAACTGAAAATTGTCCAATCATGATTAAACTGTATGACTGGTCAGACCTATCTAAAGAGTAGTGGCATTTGAACTTGCAGCACTTTCAATTTTATTTCTTTTTTGGGGCTCTTCTTTCTTTTTTCCTTTTTTTATCTTTTCATTCTTTTATGTTTTCTCTTTTCTTTTTCTCTATTTTTATACCCTCTTTTCTTTATCTCTCTTTTTTTTTTTGAAATCATTTGAATTTTGAAAAGACTTTCAATAGTGAAAAACTTGCACGAAATATGAAGTATCCAGTCACCTTTAGATCCTATTTATAGGGTACTAACAGTGGCTCCAGCTGGGGATGGATCTTCTTGCAAAGAAGTGCCAAGAACTTGAGACTAGTAGCCTTGGATGCTCCTTTTTTTGCACATTTTTAACTTCTTTCCTTTATTTTCCAACTGATTCCCTTTATGTTTTTATATCTTCTCATCGAACTAGGCTTAGGGCCTTCACTGTGGACTTCAACCTCGTTCAATGAATTATTGAAAACTATAAGACTGTGGTATTTACAATGATGACAATTTAACCTGAGTTTAGAAAAAATAATGTTTTAGCATCCTGCCATTGATAGGACCTCCAGATACTTAGGTACCATCCAACCCTTTGAGAAAGTAAGAATTATTTCTGCTGAAAGCATGAATGATGTATGGCCCTTGCCAAATATTGTCGAAATTTCCATGCTTGCCTTTATCCTCTCTTCTGGAGTCTCATTTCAGAACCTTGTCACCTAGACTGAAATCACTGGCCTTGGTTCTCTTTTCAAAGATCTTTTTGATATTATATTGCATTACTTGGGTTCTGTTGTAAACCTCTTATTTGGACTGATGCAGCTGAATGGTGTCATTAATCCTCCTTTGACTGTCATTTGGTTCAGCTTGGATCTCTTGGATTATCTTCATTACTAGAACTCCCAAGGAAGAAGGAAACACCGAATCCATTCCATAAACCAATTGGTATGGAGACATGCCAATTGATTTCTTTGTGGTGAGCCTATCAGCCCACAGAGAATTGATCAGCTTGTTCTTCCATGATTTCTTGTTCTCCTCCATAAGCTTTTTGATGATGTTCACTAGGCTTTTATTTGAAGATCCATCTAGTCCATTACCTTGAGGGTAGTAGGTTGTTAAATTCCCCAATGTTATATGATATATGTGACACAAATCAACCATGTTTTTGGATCTGAAGGCTGCAGCATTGTCTATAATGATTTTCCTAGGACAACCAAATCTAGAAAGGATGTTGGTTTCTAGGAATTTTATGATGACACAGTCAGTGGCATTCCTAGAAGGGGTGGCCTCTATCCATTTGGTGAAATTTTATGTAGTAGTAAGGATCCGTTTCTATTGAGCAGAGGATGGAGGGTGAATTTCTCCTATGAAGTCTAATCCCCACTGCTGGAAAGGGCTTTCTACATCAATAGGTTTCAGGGGTAGGGGCAATAGCTTCCTCTTTCCTTCAAATATTTGACATTTATGGAAGGTAGTAACCATCTTATGGACATCAGGAAAAATGGTGGGCCAATAAAAACCAGCTCTCATGATTTTGTTACCAATGGTTTTCCAGTAGAGATGGGCACCACAGTCACCTCCGTGGAACTCTTGCATTGCTCTATCTACATCATCCTTTAATAAACATTTAAGTAAAACGCCTCCAATATCTTTCTAATACAAAGCATTTTCCAAAATGCAGAACTTAAAAACTTTGAGTTTTAGAAATCTATCCTTTATTTTATATAAACCAGGAGGAGCATTCATATGAGACGGTACATACAAAATTTCAGCACACCATGGAGAATTCAGGAGTGCTTCATCAATTGGTGGAGTCGCCAATTCCTCTTGATCATCTAATGCATGTACCATGTTGATGTATAGTAGGTGTAAATTATATTATGCCATCAGTTCAGCTAATCCTTGGCCTTGGATCAACTTGGTAGGCTTAATTTCCAAATTGTACTCTAGGATCACTGCAATCCATTTCTCTCTTTTGCCATCAGGGCCATTTTGTGTTAGAATGTCTTTGACCACTGCATTTGGAACCTAAGCAATGATATGTGAATGTAAAATATAGACTCTAAAATATTTTAGTGCTTTAACCAATGCAAAAGCATGCTTTTCCATGATATTATATTTCAGAGATGCATCTCTTAATGCCTTGCTAAAAAAGGCTTTTGAATGTTCTTGTCCTTCACTGTTTTTCTGTAAAAAAACAACAGTAATAGTATGTTCAGAGGAAAAATAAAAAATCATGAAATCTTTAGTGAAATCCGGGTTGATTAGTACTGGGATCTTTGTCAATGCTAACTTGACTAAGTCAAAAGACTGTTTTGCTTCTATGGTCCACTTTATTTCTGATCCTTTCTTTAGCATGTTGGTGATGTTCCTTAAAAGTTCTGCCAAGTTAGGTATAAATCTCCTTAGGAAGTTGATTTTACCAATGAAGGATTAGAGTTCTTTCAAATTTCTGGGATGGCTTATTTTCAATATTCCTTCAGTTTTGCTAGGGTCAATTTTGATTCCATCCTTAGAGATAATATGGCCTAACAATTTTCCTTCTTTTAGGCCAAACAATGTCTTCTTAGGATTTAGGGAGAATCCAAATTTTTTACATTTTTCAAAAACCCTTCTCAAGTGTGTTAAATGTTCTTCATCAGTTTTAGAAAACACATTGATGTCATCGAAATAAATCACGATAAAGTGGCCTATGTAATCAACAAATGCAATTTCCATGGCCCTTTGAAAGGTGGCTCCAACATTCATTATTCCAAAGGGCATTTTCACATACATGAAAGTCCCCCAAGGAGTGTAAAAGTTTTCTTATCTTGGTCATCAGGGTGCACTAACACTTTATTGTAACCAGAGAAACCATCTAACAAATATATCCTACTGGAACCCACTACCCTTTGTAGTATGTGATCCATCTTAGGGAAAGGGTAGTTATCCTTAAGAGATACCTTATTAAGGTTTATGAAGTCAATGTAGAGTCTCATATCGCCTATTTTCTTCCTGGTTGGGACAATATTGGAAACCCATTTGGAGTACTTGAGTGGCACTATAATTTTTCTTCATACATATTTTTAATCTCTTTCTCAATTAAAGGCATTAAAACAGGATTTATTCTTCACAATTTCTGTCTAAATGGATTTTGATTTTCTTTAATTGGAATCTTATGTTGAATGATGCTGGTATCATAGGATTTCAAATCCTCATAACTCCATGGAAACACATCAATAAATTCTCTGAGTAAGGCTATATATTTTTTCTTGTAATAGTAGGAAAATATTTAGATAGTTTAATGATTTTGGGGTTCTACTTTGTGCCTATATTACATTCCTCAATGTCTGTTTTAGTTGGCTCTATTTTTGGTTTTTTGGCCACATCATTAAAGTCAAATAACTTTTCTAAAGGGACTAGCCCCCTAGGAAAATTATTTTCTTTAAGTTGGAGTATTTCAAATTCCTCTTTTTCGAGGTCTTCTTGTTTATCGATATTATATACAGTGTTGTGAGATGGAATATTTATAGTAGTATTTACATTTAGAACAACGACTTGTGTTTCCTTAGTAGTTTGTGCCTTGATAAGACTATCTCCCTCACAATCTAGATCCACATTACTGTTTTCAAATTCATCTCTAGATTGCAGTAAGCTCTCAATTTGTTTATCACTACTAAAAACTTGCCAGTATCTCATGTTGTATCGTAGTGCAGGATGATGTTTAACCTCAATTGTGTGTTGCTTGTTTGGGTGAGGCAGTTTATAGGTGATTGCTAAAATAGCTAGGCCATTGGCTAGGACATTTTGGTTTCTGGTAATGACTTCCAAATCATATTCCTCAAAGGTCCTCAAAAAATCATGTACAACATTTCTATAAGCTCTCAGTCTAGGGTGTTTGGATGCATATAGCCCTTTAACCTATTTAATGACTAGCTCGGAATCACCCTGCACAGAGATCCTCCTTGCTCCTAATTTTTTCAACATTTTTAATCCCAAAATCAAGGCTTCATACTTGGAAATTTTGTTCGTACACTGGAAATTTAATTTGTATGAATGACCCTATGCACTATTGTCTCCTGTGTTATACACCCATATTCCTACTCCAGAGCCATCTTGGCCACATGAGCCATCAAAACTCATGTTCCAAAGCATGGTCTAGTTGCTCTGTTTGGGTTTGGTTGTCAATGTTTTCTGTGGGATCATTTTCTACTTGGAAAATATGTGAATCAGTGATTCCATCATTATACAAAATGAAAGAATCTAGGTTAGTGTGAACATAGTACAGAGGGTAGTTGTGAGGCTTTTCTTAGCAACTTACCATGTACTTCATCAGTGTTTCTCTATAAAGATTCCTCGATTGACAAAATACCAAAATGGTAGCATAATTCATGTCTAGTTACAAAATTCCTTGTAATTCCCCCCCCCCCCCCCATGAACGAGATAAAAGCATTCCATATTTTGGGGGAATGTCTGCCACAACAATATCCATCACTAAATTCTTCACAGGTATTTGAGCTAGAGTGACACAGAGGTCCTTGATCAGGCTTAGGCACTTAACTTTTCTAGAATCAAAAGAGTATAAATCCTTGTAGGTTATAGTGATTTCGAGACCGATTTTCTCCATGACAGCTTGGGGCATGAGGTTGTATGAGGCACTAGAATCTAACATGGTGTTATGAATGATTTTATCATAAACATTTAAACTGACATAAAAAGGGGGAACCCCTCCTTCTTATGGTCTACCATCAACCTTTGGCCCAAACAAGAGTTGAGGCTAGTCATCACTCAAATTGACAGTGTGTGTAATCTCCCCTATATTTAACACTTTCAGGACCTAAGATCTGTAGACATTTTTGTTAACCAGTTCAGTGAGAGGGATAGAAATATTTACCTTCGCAATTTCGCTCTTAATACTGAAGGGATTTTGATTTCTCAATGGGTTTGACATATCAATCCTTTCAGCCTCTATTATTTGGGTAATTTCGGTCTGTTTGCTTGTACTTGGGATTTCCTTCTGAGGGTTTCTGGAAGGAACATCTATGGTTTTCTTGGCAATGTTTTCTATGATTTTCTTTTCTGAATTATGAAAATAATTCTTAGTGTTTTCAGTCATTTTCTTAGCTTCAGATTAAGATAATTTCTTGGTAGAGTTCTCTGAATTTCCTTTATTTAAATTTTCCACATTCTTTTTTCTCCTTGAGTTTTACTGTCTGTGGACTTCCATAATGGCATCCTCAAAGCCCAATTTGTAGTCATCAGATTCTTCGGGCCCGAGGTCATCTTGAGCTAGTGAAAAAAAGTCCTTCTCTTCTTCAGTGAGGAAGACAAGATCCTCTTCATTGATTCCCATAAGATTTATATGATTTTCCTCCTCTTCCTCCAATATCCCTTCGTTATCATCAGCGTAATTTTCTTGAAAGGGAGGCCCGATCTGCTGATCAGGACCCCTCTGCTCTCTCTGCCTAATTTGTGGAGGGTTTCTTTTCCAATTTTGATTTATGTTTTGGGGTGCTCATTGGTTGTCTATGGGCATTTCTCTTTCATTCAAACTCATCCTCTCCATCATCCTTTCCATAGTCCTTACCAAGTTATCAATATTGGTATCGGATGTGGAAGCTATAAGCTCTTCTCTTTTGGTGACTCTCCTCTTAGTCCTCATCCTGGCCCTTTTAGCTAACATGTTAGCCTCTACACTCACAAAATAATTTCCTCTAAGGTTGATGAGTCTCTCTCTCTCTAAGCTGATAGGCCATGTATAGGTCAAATCCATCAGGGAATTTAAGCAGAACTATCCCTTGGGGTGGTATCATATTAGTAGGGAGAGCATTATATAAGGTGTTAAATCTAGCACAATAGTCTTGCACACCCTCTTCGGGGGATATTTTGATATTTTCATACTCTGATAGGATCTGCAGCGAATTTTTCTTGACTTCCCACCTATTGATAAAAGTTTCGTGAAAAGCAGGGAGATTGTGGATACTATTAGCAGTGAGGTCCTAAAACCATTTCCTGACCTCACCACCTAAAATCTGGGCAAACATTCTCAACTAGACATTGTCATCATAAATTTATTTTAAGTCAAAATAGTCATTCATCTTATCAATGTGTTGTTGGGTTGTCGTAGGACCAGTGCTGTCAAACTGGGGAATCTTGGGCTTGTAGTCTTGGGGCATAGGGTGTAAAGGAACTGGTAGCACCAATGGGGCATATTTGGTTGCCATGATTGGTGGAGGTGGTGGAGGAAGATGAGCGGTGGATGAAGGTGGGTGGGTAGTGATCCAGAGTATGGAGGGATCAAAAACTGTAAAGTCAGTCAAATTATGATATTTGGTTCTGAATAGACCTAGTTTGAACCGCAAATAAAATTGAATGTCTTGCAAAGTGACAAAGTTGTCAGGCAAGGAGCTAGATCTATGAATAACCCTGCTATTGGTTGGACTTTCCGTTCTGGGAAGTTTCCTCAATATTTTCTCAGGATTATCTACAATAGGTGGAGGATTTGGATATGGATGGGATCTAGTGGATATTCTTTTGGGAGCCAGAACTTAGCTCAAAATAATAGACAACTGATTATTGAATATTGGAAGAAACCAATCTTTAAGAGAAAGTTGTATCATTCAATGTTAAGCTGTGGTTTCTGAATTCGATTGAATTTAAAAAATTTAGCTATGTCCCCAGTATGGTCACCAATATGATGTTAGCACTCTATAATTTAGAAGATTGGAAAGACTAAACAATAAATCCCAACATCAAAACTGCTTGAATCCAAGGATCTAGCCTTCCTAGACTCAGAGAGGGATCTCTCTATTAGATTTAGATTTGTTTAATTTTATAAATATTGTGCTAGTTAAATCAATCGTAAGAGTTTTTTTTTTATTGTTCTTGGTTGGATAGGCGGACTATTTCCTAAACAGCTTCCATTGGGCTATGGAGTCAAAATAGGCTGGGTGTACACATCAAATTCCAGAGCGAATTCAAGGCAAGCTAACTAAGAATACTGGTGTTTATAGATGAGTGGAATTATGGGATGAAGAAAAGTTCTTTCAGTAATAACTTAAGAGCAACTAAGAATTCATAAATCATACATCATAAGAAAACATCAAAATTGTAAGGACCATCAGAATTAAGGTACTGTGAAACAAAAAATTAATCTAACCTTCTTGTATTACAAATAGAATTATAAGTGAAACATGTGAAGAGATTACAGTGGGAAAAACATTAAACATGAATGAGGAAAAACATCACCAGGACACACAACACATGAATCTTTCATAATGCTCTCTTTATTAATGCTCCAACATGAACAATACGAATACTTGCAATGAAAAGTTTTTACAAAACCAGGGTCCAACCCTTGTTATAGAATGAAAAATTATATTTAAACTATTTGCACCGGCTTCCCATTATCGAAAGGGAAATCGGTTCATCTACTCTAAGAGTAATTGAAAATGGGTATGTGTGTTTCATGCATAGACGCATGTGACTATTTCTAGACAAATGTCCGAAGTAGAAGTGGAAGTGTCCCTTTGTTGTGATGGCCCTCTGGCAGGTGCCTGATGTCATTGTGGAGCCGTTATCTGACATTTTCGTGGTTTTCTATGCTGGCGGATCTGTACACTGGATGCACTGCCACTGACAATTCACTAAGCTTCCAGCTTTGTCATTGAACTGAGTTTTCATCCTTCCTGGAGCCTACATAGATTTTCCCAACCCTCTGGAGTCGGGATCTTGGTCCTGTTCAGCTTTCTGTAGACTTCGTCAGTCTTGGTGTACTTTACGAATGTGGGTTTCAACTGAAAAATGTGTTTCACCTCATGCTGTATGAAGACATCATTGTTGATGACTTCATAGAATTATTTTCCGTTCATGGTGTTCTTTAGATTTGAGAGCTTGGATGTGTCCTCGGAGATCTCTGTGAGCCTATTTACATAATCAATCCTGGGCATCAGTTTATCATTGATGACAAACAAGGAAGGCAAGCCTCTTTTTTTCAGTGGCTCAATCCTGTTAAAAAACATACTCACCCCAATCTCTAGTTGATTGCATCTTTATTTTAGCTGTGTGACCAGACTCTTCTTATTCAACACCCTTTTAACCTCAAGAACATAGTTTGTTCTGTTAGACACTTCCAGATGCTCCAATTCATGGCTGCTCTTGGAATTCAGAAATTTGATGATCTTGTTGGCAGTTTGGGGCTTATCTCCAAGTTCCTCATTGGTTTTCTCAATGGAAATATTCACTACCTCAATTAGATCCCTTTTTTCAAAAATTATTTGAATTTAGGGCCATATATAATTTACAGATTCAATTAAATCCAACCATGTGCTTTGTTTCACCCTTCCCATCATGCATTCGATTGAGGACTCCTGAAGAGACTTATGCAAGCTCTCATTTATATTTTTGCTAATCTGCATGATAGCAAGTTACCCTGCTTTTACCCACATTCTCTCTTTTTTGTGCATATAAAAATGCACTCCTAATTTACCCCAAAAACTATTTTCAAATCTGGGCAAATTCTTTTAATTGCGGAAGCTCCTTTAAAAATCATTTCACTATGATTATAAAGCCATACAACCAATTACATAAGCGGAAGCTCTCTTTCATTTATAACCTTATGGTTATGAAACCGTACACATGGATATATGACAATATTCATATGTATTTAAACCCAAAGTTCAATTTACATTTAAAACCCGAAGTATGAACTTCGGTCTCACCACATGTATTAACATACTTAACAACTTCATCTTATGGAAAATAATACCCATACCTCAAACTTTGATTTAATCAATATCAAAGGATTAACCTTTGGTCTAACCTTCACAAAAGAGTTGTTCCTTTGCTTTTAATTCGAATTTTAACATAAGAATTCACACAGTTAAAGAATGACCCATTCAACATGTAAAACCCAAATATTAATATAATATTTGTTCGGTCCCACGGCAGTATAACAACATACCTTTTCAACTTCCCACTAAATCACACCATTCATCCAACGGCTACAGACTTATCACAACCCAACTTAAGAATCCGACGTTCATCGAATTACGAAGATGCACGAGCCTTGTCGATCAAAAGATATGTGATAAAAATGGTTTTAAGATACCAATTAACACCACGTGTCACACAAAGATCGATATCGCGTTAATCTAAGTGAAACCACTTACTGGTTGAATGTTGTGTGACACTGTTGGTTTGGATTTTTCAAAACTGCCTCAACGTTCCACTTCAAAGTTATGTTTTCAACTCTGCATCCTCGATTCCATACTCCATTCCATCGCTGCATTAATTACTGTTTCGTTGTTGCATTTTAAGGTTGAACTTCCCCAACATACAACTATTCTTCACGGTTCCGCTATTTCTTTTGACCTATTATTCTTGCGCCATTGAAATTACATTCGACTTCATTATGACTCTATATGATTTCTCATAAATTAAAATCCCTTTCATGCTTCGTTAACCCAGGTTTTTTCAAAACTCCATATCGACTCCATACCACTCTGTGCCTTCGAGGCTCATCAACTACATGACTCCACTTAAGTGTTTGCTCAGACACTGCGTACCATTTTACCCATCATCAATTCCAAATTGAACGTTGTTCTACATTGACCACCTCTCCTTTGGAACTTTGCTTCCAATTTCTGGATTTCAATCTTCGATCTGGAACCTCTGTATACTTTATACGAAATTATCAGGTTGTTATAGTAAAGCCCAAATGGACTTCAAACCCCGAATCTCACCATCTTCGACTGTTTTCTGCTCAAAAAAATGTTTATTGCTCATAAAGGGTTCCTTCCCTTTTCATGATAGATTCGAATTAACAGTTTTTAATTCATTCCTCTTTGAATAGGAATGAAAAATTCACTTGAGTCGATGTACCCAAATGTTTAAAACTGAATTGAAACTCAATTCCAATCCTTCTCCAGGATGATCGATCCTTCCAAATATATGAGCAACCCAAAATAAATATACTCAAAGGCTGAATTACAATTCAAATTCTCTTCAATATGATCGATCCTTTCAGTGATCGATCTTTCTCAGATGATATGTATGCAAATATATCAAATTCTCTATTTCACAAAGAGTCACCATTTCAGCCCTTAACACGGGATTTTACTCAAACATAATTCAATTAATTGGTACACATATGCCTTAACATCGAATCCCTTCATATATAAATATGAAATCAAATACAAAATCCTTCTTATTTTTGGCTAGATATTCAGATCAATGGCCCTTTTCACAGTTGCCCCTAGGCTTACAAAACTCTGTTTTCTAACTCTAGTCTAACTCTGTCTCTTACCTCTCTTGCCTTATAGGCTTATATTTATACAAATTAGGATGAACCAATTTAGGTTCAATTTCTTCAATAACTCAACAAAATCCTCAAAATCTGCAAAATCCTAAAATCTAGATTCTATCCCTAAAATCTTGAAACTGAATCTATCTTAGGATCTACAGTCAATTCCTAAATATCTCAAATCTAAACTATCTGATTTCCTTCATGTTCTCTAATCATTCAGGCACATTTACAAAATCCTCACAATACTTAATATCTCTCATTAATTAATTGAAATCACTCAAAAGCCCATTAATATTTACATAAAAATCAATATTCTTTCAAAAACATAAGACCCCCTATGTTTAATAAAATACAAGGTATTTTTTGAATCTAATGCCCCTGCATCACTACAGCTCTGTGGCATGGGCAGATTATTTCCCTTTGAGTTTCTTCAGCAGGTCATTGAGTTGATTCCGCAACCTTTTGACCTCTGCTGACTGTAGGGACATGTTCAATATCGCCTTGGCTAGCTGCTCAGTACTTTCCCCTGGTGCTCATGTGGGTGTTGTAGCTGCTGGGGTCACTGTGAGAGGAACTTCTTGTAGGGGGATCGTGGCCTTAGTTGCTTCTTTTTCTGCCCCATTCACTGCATCCCATAGTGCTTTTTTTTTTCTTTGATCATTTTACCCATTTCATCCTCCATTTTCTTGATATGCTCTGTTTATTCAATAATTAATTGCAACTTTTCTGATTTTTGTGTTTCAGTTGCTTCGATTTCCTTGGCCATAGGGTCTTCTGTTACTGGCATCTTAAGCTGCCTCCTCAAAGCAGCTATTTTTGCATTCTTCTTACTCACAAGGGTTTGTGCCACCGCTATTTTTGATGGATTGTACCCGAGCTGTATCACTAAATCCTCAAGGAATTTTATCTTTGAATCTTTGGCCATGGAGGAGACCTTTTCCAACTTTAATTGTGACTATGTGTTGGAAAAAGTCACCTGTAGTTTTGAGATGCTCATGGATGTGTTGGTTAGGGTGGAGGATATCATCTCCCTAGTCTTCTTATGCATGTTCATCTAGTCTATTGGGTGGATGTTCTTTGCATTAAACTCAAAATATGTCTTCTTGTAGTCTATTGCACCTTTGGGCTGAGGAACTTATGCTTCCAAGAATGCCATCCTCATTCTTCCCTTCTCAGAGTCAAAGGCTGATAGAAGTCTACTTTGGGAGCTGCTTGTTTGTTTCCAAAATTGATTGTAGGTGTTGGCCTTGAGAACCTCATTCCTTCTCTTGATCTCCTTGAATGTGTCATAAATGTATCCCTCCTCTTGCTCTGCAGTAGAAGTATATGTGGGAGTTTGCACATTTTTCTATTGGAATGGGACAGTGGCAGAGGAAGTGGAGAATATCGGGTGGCCACCTATTGAAAATGAACTTGGTGAATCCCCAATTCTGATGAAAGTTTGATGGTTTTTCTCGTTTCCTTGGTCAAGGCCCATGCTGATTCTGGCTCTCTTCCTATATTTTATTTTGAACTCCTTAGTGGAGGATTCGATGTCCATGTCTATAGGATCCTCCCTAGTCCTCTTACTTCCTATTTCCTTTTCCGACTCCTTTCCTTTGTCATATTGAACTCCTGTTGCTTTCTTCTCTGGTGGAGTTGGTGTTTGGATTCCTAAAGTAGAGATGACTTGTTCTTCAGCCTCTTGGAGTGTGTTAGCCACCCATTCTTCTTGGTTCATGTACTTCTCTATCTCGAGTCTATGGGTATGAGTGTAGGCTGTGGGCTTCTTTTCCACCCTCTTCTTGGAGATGATCCCCATTAGATCATAGGACCAAGTGAAACTATGTGTGAATTTCATCTCTTTCAGAATTTTATCTGCCTCTCCCCCTGCTGCCCTGTTGTTGCATATGAATGGGACGATTTGGGATTTGATCTTGAATTGTGACTTCTTCTTGGTCAAAACAAAATGCACCTCATCAACATCTATCATTTTCCCGATATACTCAAGGGAAAATATCCTCATGGAGAGGTATTTGGGTAGTTTATAGGGGGCCAATTCACTACCGTAAACCCTGATCTCCATGTAGTTCTGGTATAGGTACCAATCTATTTTCTAGACCTGCTCTGCCAACTTCATCACTTTCTTGATTTCCTCACTGACCCTGGGCTCTGTGGTGCTGCTGAGTACACTGATTGCTGGATGAAAAAATAGGTCTAGAAAGCTCTTTTATGAGTAGTCTTCCTTCTCCTCTCTCAATAGAGTTGTCCAAAAAATGACAGACTGGGATTGAGAGCCTTCACCTTGCTTTATCATTTCGAATTTGAAATTTCTAGATTGAAAATAGGAAAACATGTACACCAACACAGAGGTGTATTTGAATACCCCTTATTTTTGAAAATTCAAGAACTGATCATGGATTTAATTAGCAAGGAACTGATCATAGTTGAACATTACAGTGTGCTTGGAATCTGCAGAGAGGATAGACAAGAAACCAATTATGGATTCATCTATCCACTGATCATTATGATAACCTAACAAATAAGACAGGGTGGTGACAATGTGTTGGGTCCTCTCTGGGAAGGTGGATGATGTATATGGATGATTCGTTGTAGGCAGTGGTGCATTGGGGGCCATGAAAAGCTCCAAGGTTTTGGCCCTGCTGGAAAAATCTAATCCTTGGTACAGTCATATAAGGGCCTCATATGAAAACGGGACAATGTTCTCAACAATGGGGGCCTGTAACATCTCTTGAATGGATGGGCCATTTATGTGAAACAAAATCTCTCCTACAGATTTCAATATGGCTCTTTTCTTAATGTCATAGCAAGACTGGCATTTCCTAATTAGCTCAGGGCAGTTATGGGTCTTAGGGAAGATGTAATGTGGGAGCTTAGTCTTCCATAGGCTGGTACCATCTGCTTCGTCAAGGAGCTTATCCTCGAGCCAGTAGTAGACATCGAATATGTCGAGGTCTAACTCTGTCTCGTGGATCTTGTAATCACTGTTAGCGAAGGGAACATGGTCCAAGTCTACCCGGGGGTATACCATGGGATTGAAAGGCTGTTGATCTGCCTTGGGAGGCATGATCTGCTTTTCTCTCTCTATGTTTCACCTGCAATGGAGAATGGGCTGCAAGAGAAGGGGAACAGAGAAGGGAGAAACGATATGAATTGATACTAGGGAAGGGGTAAAACCGAAGGGGATTGGGATCGGAAGTGAAAACAGTTGAAATGAGACTATAAACAGGCTCAAAAAGCACTGGCTGTTCCTTCTTTGATGTGTAATTTACCCTTCGGCCAAGGCTGGTCATGATCTCCTCTGCATTTTTATGTAAATATCACGACTTGTAGAAATTCAATAGTTATAGCAATGTAAATTTTGGCACCGCAGTGAGTTCGGGCTTTAACATGTGGTTGGAGGGTATGCATTGATTTGGCATGGGTCTGTTGGATAACAGCCCGACCATTCTTGGTGAAATGGTGCTATTGGTGGGAGGGGATGTAACGGGGTGGAGTGGACGGGTGATGAAGGTTGTTGCGTGGCAGCATTGGCAACGGTCACAGGGCGACAGTGGTTTGGAGGGCGACAGAAATAGCTTTTCGGAGGGGGGATCTGGTGGTAAGAAGTAATGGATAAGGGGGGTGAAAAATTGCGGGAGCGTGACATGTGGAGGAGGAGGCGGTAATGGATACCACCCATTTCAAACCTCCCCCCCCCCCCCCCTTTTTTAATGTCTAGAGGCTGAAGGGGGGCTGAAATGAATCAAGGGTTGTTGATGGCGAGGTGAGGGGCGAAGATGAAGGGTACTGTGAGAGGTGTTTACCACTAACGTGACGGGGTGAGGGGACTATGGGCTCATGTCCGTGGATGAGCGCCGTGGGGAATGTGCGACGTGCGGGGATGTGGGACCCGACGGCCATCGCAAATCGCACGTCAGAGGATTTAGCTATGCGCAGTAGATGGTAAACCTTAACTCTTGCGAAGTGAGAAATGCGGGGAGAGGGAGGTGACGTGGAGATGAGGGGCCCATGGACATCGCACATCAGAGGGTTTAGGTATGAGCGGTAGGGGTAAACTTTAAATCTTGCAAAGTGCGAAGCGCGGGGAGGTGGAGTGACGTGGAGGGAAAGTGGGACCGAATCGCAGCCCGCAGATCACAACTTTTAAGTTTTAGTTATAAGAGCGGAGGAAAACTCTCATAGGCATGAAGTGTGAAGTGCAGGGAGGAGGTGAGTGATGTGGAGGGAAGGTGCGATTGGATCACAACCCGCAGATTGCAACATTTAAGTTTTAATTATAAGCGTAGAGGAAAACTCTCACAGACATGAAGTGCGAAGTGCAAGGAGGAGGTGGATGACATGGTAGGGGAAAGTGGGACCGACTGCATTACAAATCATAGATCTTAGGTTTTTTTTATAAGCAGCGGGGGTTAAACTCTAAAACTTGCAAAGTGCGAAGAGAGGTAAAGTGACGTGGCAGGGAAGGTGGGACCGCCCACAGCCCGCAGATCACAGGCTCTACCATTCTCTTGTAGCGCTATCCTTTCACACTTGCGAAGTGCGATTTGTGGGGGGGAGTGATGTGGCAGGGAGGGTGGGACCGCCCATAGCCCGTAGATCAAAAAATTTAACAATTTCTTTAGCGTTGTCCTTTTGAACTTGCGAAGTGCGATTTGGTGCTTCGCGATACTTGCACAGTGCTTCAGATGAAATATACTTCCCCTCACAGGATTTTGAAGTCACCATTTCATTTTTTCCTTTCGTTTCTTCCTCCTTTGCATATATACCTACCCGAACTACTCATCTAACAATTTTTCTTCCTTTGTAGGGTGCATTTAAACTTGCATACATTGAACATTTTATTTTAACATTCTAACCTAACCCCTATCCCTTATTTCTCCTATTGGTTCAGATTAAGTTGTTGAACCAATCTCATTTTCTACCTATCTATTGATAAGCCAAGATTATATAGTTTGGAAAATCTTTATTTTCTAACCTATCAACAAAAATTGAAAATTGTCCAACCATGATTAAACTGTATGACTGGGTAGACCTATCTAAAGAGTAGTGGCATTTGAACTTGCGGCCTTTCAGTTTTATTTCCTTTTTGGGGTTATTTTCTTTTTATTTTTCTCGTTTCTCTTATTTTTTTCTCTATTATACCCTCTTTTCTTTCTTTCTCTTTTTTATTATTATTTGAAATCATTTGAATTTTGAAAAGTCTTTCAATAATGAAAACCTTGCACGAAATATGAAGTATCCAGTCACCTTGAGATCTTATAATTTATAGGGTACTAACATGTTACACAATGATAGATAATACACCTCCAAAGAGTTAATAGCTTTATGTAAGGAATCATAAATCAAGAGGGACCTTATTGTTCCCTATAATACTTAAGATAATTGTGTGGAAGAAAGGAAGAACCGTACTATTGAAGACTGTGTTAGGGCTATGCTACATGATCAAGATCTCCCTCAATTCCTATGGGGAGAGGCATGCATGGAATTTATCTACTTTCATAATTGAATTTCTCACATAATTCTTAACAACATGATTTCAGAAGAAATATTTACAGGAAAGAGGCCAAGTGTGGATCATCCTCGAATATTTGGGGTGTCCTTTGTATATTCATAGAACCAAGGACAAAAGGAATAAATTAGATCCTGTTAGTCTCCTATATTTATACAGTATCACCAAATGACTGTTTATTTCTTAGTCTGCTGAAAATAATATTCCCTGATTATCATTTATTTTAAAAAATCTCATTGCCTTCATTATTTTTCACTCAATCTCTCCATTATCTCTCATTTTACCTTTTCTAACACTCTCATGCTTTGGAATCTCATGTTTGACCTTAAACCCCTCATTTAGCCTTACCCCTTTTCTTAAAAACCTCCTTCCCTATACTAAAACCCCCTTTTTTCTCACCAAAACCCCTTCCCTTTCACTCATTCCCCTATGTTCATTCAAAAGTAAAAACCCATCTTTACATTATTTTGAAATAATTTTTTTTTGGTCCCACTTTAAATAAACTCTGTTTATTAAACAACCCGACCCCTTATATATTTAAACCCTTGCCTTAAGAACCCGATTCCCCAGCTTTAATATGACCCTAGCCCCACCTTATATTAAGCACCTATGATTTAATACTTTCCCTGGGCCACACATTATTTTAAACCCTCTGCTTCATTTAAACCCCTGACCCCACCTATCAAATCAATTTTCCGTTCATTCAATATCGACCAACATCCGATTTTCTCCCCTGCATCCAACGGTCCTCACTCCATATCGCAACCCAAACTATCTGACGTTTAAAACCTTCGGAGGGTTGTGAAATGGGTAGTTTCACAACCCCTCCCTTTCGCCAGGTGTCTCCTCTTTGTTTTATTGCACACCCTCTAACCAAAACCACAAACCTCTTACGCCCTATGCGATAATCCACTAACCACCCTCATGCCATAAGGTGAAACCACTGACCTTTTGAAATTTTATGAGCTCTGCACCATTGTAATAAGCCCCCAAATCACCATGATAGCCCCTGCAAAATTTCTAAGAGGCCTGGAAGGCCACAAATAAACGCAGGAACCAAAAAACCTCCATTATTTTGCCTCTATCCACAAACTTCCAAAGATCCTTTAAACCATTTCCCACCACCCTACGAGATCCCATTTTATTAAAAAAATGTTTTGAATTTTTCAGGTGATGTACATGTCAGAAAATGCAATAATCAAATTGCGTTTCTCATTCCAAGAATTATTAAAACTAGGCTCACTAGGTGACGATTTAGAAGCCTTGTTCATCCAATAATTAGGAGCGGAAGAATAAACAAAGGTAGCAATGTATCATGATGATTCAGGATCGTACAATTACTCTAAAGACAAGGAGGTTCATTCAATGTAATCACAGAGTAAGGGAAGGGAGGGTTTACTGTGACAATGAAAGGTGAAAGAACTGAAACAGAGAAGTCATGAGTTAAAGATTAAAAGAAAAATCAGAGGACAAATCAACGAACAAGACAAAACCAAATGACAATGCCACACAACATTTACTTCTTCCAAGAATTAGGAGCAGAAGAATAAACAAAGGCAACAATGGATCATGATGATTCAGGATCGTACAATTACTCTAAAGACAACGAGTTTCGTTCAAATTAAATGACAGAGTAAGGGAAGGGATGGTTTACTGTGAAAATGAAAGGTGAAAGAACTGAAACAGAGGACAAATCAACGAAGAGGACAAAACCAAATGGCAAGGCCACATAACATTTAAGCATCGAGTCAAATGTTACAGTCGGATATATTTTAGCATCGACTCAGAAGTTAATTTTGTTGCCAATTGGTCAAAAATATCTTAAAGTTAGCTCAACAATTAATTTAAAATTTATTATTACAGTGAGTCAGTCAGAGATATTTTGGCATTAGGCCTTGCATGGTTTCAATTTTCAAACATCATTTACTCTGTAGTAAATACAAATCTGTCACCCTAGATTATAGAAACCTCCTCATTTGCCGCTAAATATTGCATGTATTGTTCATTATTATTGTTGGTTGGTTGTTGGATTGGATTTTTATTTAGACTCTGAGTTGCAAATATTATTGCATTGCAGCACTGTAACTATTTTGAGCTAGACATCAGTAATACAATCACTTTCACAGGATCCTTGAGCTATGTTTAATGGTGATGTTATCCTTCTTTGTTAATGTTTTTCCTTTTTTTTCCATAGTTGTACATCAGTCTCCCTGATAGCATAAACAAAAATTTTAGATTAAGATATGCTACATGAGCACCTTAATTATGTCTATAACTTTTATCTTAATGTTTTCCTCTTCAAAGTATAGCTAAAGAATTCAGAGGTGTTCTGCTCTTTAGTTTCACCTAGTTGTTCTCTTAAGTTTTTCTTTTGAAGTTTTTCTAAAGAATTCAGAGATTGTCTTCTCTTTAGTTTCCCTTAAAATATTATCTTGAGGTCTTTCTTATGATGTTGAGTTAAAGAATTCTTAACTGCTCTTTACGTCTATTGAACTGTTATCTTACATGTTTTTCTCTAAGGACTTAAATGCAAAATTCAGAGTCTATCTGCCCTACTTTTACCTTGAAGTATAGTTAAAGAATTCAGAGACTATCTACTCTTTAGCTTTTTTGAACTCACTATCATCTCATATTCATCTTGCTGCAAAGATCCATTTGATATAGTTAGCTTTCCTTATGAAAACCTTTGAAAATTTGATGTAAAATTTAACCCTTTTATGACTCCATAGCCCAATGGATTAATCTTCCCACAATCTACCTATTTAACCTACAATCAATCAAACAAAAAAACAACCCCAAAACATAAGCATAAAGATAAATCAGTCCAATTATAAACATAGAGATAGCCCTCTCTGAGCCCAAGAAGGCTAGGTCTTGGACTCCAAAGCGGTTTGATGTGGTTCTCTGCTACTTGTTCTTGCCAATATTGTAAATTTCAAGGAGCCAACAGAATGGAAATCGTACTGGGGAACTGAGTTATTAAAAAGGCTTAATATTTCCTCAAGAAATCAGAAACCCCACTCAAATTTAGATGACTCAAGTATTAGCCAAGACTGGTATCTGGTTGTTGATGGTGGACAATAGCCAACCACAAGAAAGTTGAAATCATCCACCTGGTGACTCCACTGGTTTTCGGTAGGCTTATAGACTCCACTGGGAATTTATTGAGAAATCCTGATAGTATCAAAACTCAAAAGAAAACCCAGTCAAAATACTTTGTGGATTAGGTATTTCTTTCACAGATTGGTCTTTTTTTCAGCTATTATAATACTTTCAACCTTTCTGGGCCTTGGGTCTAAGTTCTGGCTTCTAGAAGAATATTTACTAGATCCCATACAGACCTAAACCCTCCAGAAATAGTTGACAATCCAGAGCACATCCTAAGGAAAATTCATAGATCTGAGAGTTCAACTATTAGAAGACCTATTCACAAGGAAATTTCCTTACCTAAAAACCTTAAAGACTTGCACGATACCCCATCTGACTCACACCTGGAACAAAGCTTGTTCAGGACTAAATCCTAGAGTTGGATAACCTAGATAGTTTTAGACCCATCCATCTTATAGCATAATCATGTTGTGCAAGCCTCAACCCCCACTCATACACCCATTATTCACCTTCCTCCACTCAACCCTTCTCCTCCTTTTATCAACCCTCCACTTGTTAACCCCCCTTTGTTTTCCCAACCACCAACCATGACAACCTGGTATGCCCCATTAGTCTTACCATTGCCTTTAGCGCCTTTACCATAGGACTATCAGTCCAAAATCCTCTTATTTGATGCAAGTGGTTCTACAACCACTCAACAACATGTGAATAGAATGGATGACTATTGTGATAGACAAGAGATAGATGATGAAACTATTAAGATAAGAATTTTTGCCCTAAGCTTAGGGGGAGAAGCAAGAAAATGGTTTAAAGGCATAACCCCTAATAGTATACATGACCTCCCTGCTTTTCATCAACTATTCCTAAAAAAATGGGAAGTCAAGAAAAATCCTCTCCAAATCCTATCATAGTATGAAAACATCAACATAAGTGTTGGAGAGGGTGTCCAATATTACTGCACTAGGTTTAGTAGTGTATATAACGCCCTCCCCCCTCACATGAAATCTCCACAAGGTCTAGCCCTGATTAAATTTCCAGATGGTTTTGACCCAAAAATGGCTTATCAACTAAGAGAAAGAGACCCTCCTACATTAGAAGACATGCAGAGTGGTGCAGTAAGTGTAGAGTCAAATCTGATCGCCAAGAGGGCTAGAATGAAGAATGAAAAGAGAGTCACTTATAGGGAAGAAACTATGGCCTCCACATCTGATGCTAAGATTGATAACCTTGTTAGAACCATGGAGAGGATGATGGAGAAAATCAACCTAAATGAGAGAGATTTCCCTAGAGAAAACCAGGCAACTCCTCAGAATAGAAACCAGAACCAAAACCAAAACTTTAGGAGAAAACCCCCTCAAATAAGACAGAGGGAACAAAGAGGACATGACTAGCAAATCAGGCCTTCTTTCCAAGAAAACTATGCTGATGAGGATGAGGGGGTGATTGAAGAACTAGAAGAAAGTAAAATCAATCTAATGGGAGTCAATAATGAGGATATTGTTTTCCTCACCGAGGAACAGCAAGGAATTTTTTCCCCAACTCAAATTGAAGGATAATGCCAAGACTCCGACGATTATAAACAAGGATTCGAAAATGATATCATGGAAGTGCATAGAAAATATGACCTCAGAAGCAAGAAATTCCAAGACACTCCCAAGAGAAAGAACCCTGAAATTTCTGCTAGGAAGACCCCTGAAACTGATCCTAAAAAGACAACAGAAACTTCAACTCAAATGGTTAAAAGTTCTGATAAAAATAAAAACAAAAATAGCCTAGAAAGCAGCACTATTAAATTGACTAGTAGCCCTAAAAAAATTTATTTAACTGATATTTCTAATGCAAATCAGCAATCTGAAGTTGCTGCAAAAATAGTGTCTGATAAAACTGATGTAAATCTGCCAAATACACATACACCATTTAGTATTGAGAATGAGATTACCAAGATAAATATTTCCATACCTCTCACTGAACTAGTTGGCCAAGATGTATATAGATCCCAAGTTTTGAAAGCTTTAAACATAGGGGAAAATACTAATACTATAAATTTAAATGATGACAAACCTAAACTGTTGTTTGGGCCTGAAGTAGAAGGTAAATTCCAAGAAGGAGGTGTCCCTCCATTTTATGTCATTTTGAATATTCATGATAAAATCCTTCACAATGCCATGTTAGATTTAGGAGATTCTCATAACCTCATGCCAAAGGTAGTTATGGAGAGACTTAGCCTTGAGATAACTAGACCATACAAAGACTTGTACTCTTTTGACTCTAGTAGAGTTAAATGTCTAGGCCTAATTAAAGATATTTGTGTTACTTTAGCACAAATACCAGTTAAAATTCTAGTAATGGATATTGTAGTGGCTCACATCCCCCCTAAATATGGCATGCTTATATCACACTCATGGAGAGCCAAACTTCAAGGTACCCTCCAAATGGACATGACCTATGCTACCATACCAGTCTTTAGTCAATCAAGAATATTATATAGGGAAAATCATATGAAATACATGGTTAGTAGTCAAGAAAAGCCTGATAATTCCCCTCTCTATTCTGTCCACACAGATCTTGATTCTTTATCCTTTACAATGATGAAAACATTAATGAACAAGTAGCCGTAAATGAACAAGTAGTAGTAAATGAAAAATTGGTGGAAAAAGAAGAAGAGAAATAAAAACAGTCAGACCAAATAGGAAATGCACAACACAAGTCTAAACCTGAGCCTCTTTGGAGCATGAGTTTTGATGGTTCTTGTGGAAAAACTGGATCAAGTGTAGGTGTTTGGGTACACAACACTAAGAAAAACCACGCATAGGGTCACTTCTACAAAATGAACTTTCAGTGTACAAATAACATAGCAGAATATGAGGCACTCCTTCTAGGGCTACAATTGCTAAGGAAATTAGAAGCAAAAATGATCTCTGTCCATGGGGATTCTGAGTTAGCTATTAGGTATATTAAGAGATAATATTCAGCTAAACACCCTAGACTAAGAGCATACAGGAATGTTGCCCTTGGCCTCCTAAAAACATTCAAATAATATGACCTTGCCTCTGTCCCAAGAAATCAAAATATCCTTGCCAATGGACTAGCATTTGTAGTCATCACTTGTAAACTACCTCATGCTAATAAAAAATGCACATTAAAGGTTTAATATAGACCAGTGACCCCTAATAATATAAGATATTGGAAAGTTTTTGAAGATGACCAACAGTTTGAAGATTTATTGCAGTCCCAAAATGAGTTTGAAATTCCAAATTCAAACTTAGATCATCAAGAGGATTACTCTGCTGAGGAACAATCAAGTCCCCTCATGATGCTGATATAAATCTGTTAGCAAAAGAGGACCCACATGGGACAGGAATGTGTGAAGATCCAGAAAAATAAGAGTTTGAAGTGCTACAATTCAGAGATAATACCCTGCCAAGAGGACTTGTCCCTCTAGAGGAACTTTTTGATTTCAATGATGTTGCTAGAAAGCCAAAAATGGAATCCACTGAAGTTAATGTAGAGGAGTGAAATACAGGCAGTAAGAAAGAACCCAAAATGGTAAAACTGTCAAAGACACTGCCTGCACCTATAAAATAGAAATATATTGAGCTATTCAAAGAATTTAGTGATGTGTTTTCATGGAGCTATGAAGACTTGAAGTCCTATGATATTGATATCATCCAGCACAAGATTCCACTCAAAGAAATCCAAGAGCCCTTTAAACAGAAATTACGTAGAATAAACCCTGTCCAAATGACACTAGTTGAGAAAGAGATAAATAAAATGTATGATGTTGGGATAATATTCCCACTCAGGTACTCAGAATGGGTTTTAAATCTGGTATCAATGAGGAAGAAAACATGAGAAATTAGGCTCTGCATAGACTTCATAAATCCGAATAAAGCATCCCTGAAGGAAAACTACCCTTTACCAAAAATGGATCACATATTGCAAAGGTTAGTAGGTTCCAAAAGGATATCTTTGCTTGATGGATTTTCAGGGTACAACCAGGTGCTGGTACATCCATATGATCAACACAAAACAACTTTCAATACTCCTTGGGGCACCTTCATGTATGTAAAAATGCCTTTTGGGTTAATGAATGCTGGAGCCACCTTCCAAAGAGAAATGGATATTTCTTTTTCAGAAGAAATAGGTTTCTTCATTGTGATATATCTTGATGAGATAATAGTCTACTCAAAAACTGATGAAGAACATCTTTCTCATTTGAGAAAGGTATTTGAGAAATGCAGAAAGTACGTTCTGTCTTTGAATCCCAAAAAATCTGTATTTGGCCTTCAAGAAGGGAAGCTGCTAGGACACATGATATATGAAGAAGGGATCAAGATTGACCCAAAGAGGATTGAAGGAATATTGCAAATCAACTACCCAAGAAACATCAAAGCACTAAAATATTTCATTGGAAAGATAAATTTCTTAAGAAGTTTTATAACAAACCTTGCGAAACTCCTGAGAAATATTATCAACATGTTGAAAAGAGAGTCAGGACTCAAATGGACCAGGGAAGAAAAGCAGTATTTCGACCTTGTAAAGCAAGCTCTTACACAAGCACTTGTTCTGATCAACCCTGACTTCACCAAAGATTTCTTTTTATTCTCCTTTGCATCAGAACACATAGTTGATGCTGTCTTACTGTAGAAAAATACAAAAGGACAGGAGCAGCCCATATCATTCTTTAGCCAATCTTTAATAGGTGCACCTCTAAAATATAATATCATGGAAAACCAGGCATTTCCTTTAATCAAGGCACTAAAGGATTTCAAAGTCTACATTCTGCATTCACACATCATTGCATTTGTGCCTCATACAGTGGTTAAATACATTATAACACAAGGCCCTAATGGAAAAATAGGCAAGTGTATTGTTGTCATCTTGGAATATGATCTAGAAAAACCCGCCAAAATAATCAAAGGACAAGGACTAGCTAAACTAATGGCTAAAACAAATTTTCAAGCACTAGACATCAATATGATTCAATCATTGGATTAACAAGAGGAGATGGCAACTCCACCTATTGAGGAAGCATTACTGACCTCTCCATGGTACGCAGACATATTGTATGTGCTTTTTAACTGAAGTTATCCTCCTAGTTTGTCCAAAATAAAGGCCAGATTCTTAAAGTTAAAGGTTGCAAATTGCTGCATTCTAGATAAAGTTTTATATTGGGAAAATTCTAGTTGTGTATTACTTAAATGTTTTCCTAAAGAAGATGCAGATAGGATTATGCATGAATTTCATGAAGGAGAATGTGGAGGCCATCTCTATAGGAAAATCACTGTTAATAAAATCCTTAGGGATGGTTTCTATTGGCCTACCCTCTTCCAAGACATCCAAAAAATGGTAATTTCCTATCATAAATGCCAAATTTTTGAAGGAAAAAGAAAGTTGTTTCCTTTGCCATTACAACCAATCTATGTTGAAGCTCCTTTTCAGTAGTGGGGTTTAGATTTTATTGGAGAAATCCACCCCTCCTCCTCTGCCCAGCATAAATGGATCCTTGTTGCAACTAACTATTTTACTAAGTGGATAGAAGCCATTCCTTCCAGGACTATCACAGACTCAATAATTATCAGATTTCTTGAAACCAACATTCTATCTAGATTTGGTTGTCCTATGAAAATCATTACTGATAATGCTACTGCCTTTAAGTACAAGAAAATGGTGGATTTCTGCCACAAATATCACATTAATTTGGGGAATTCTACAGCTTATTACCCTCAAGGTAATGGTTTGGCCGAATCCTCAAATAAAAGTTTGGTGAACATCATTAAAAATTTTGTAAAGGAAAACAAGAAATCATGGCACAACAAATTGATACATGGACTATGGGCAGACAGGCTAACAAGTAAGAATTCAATTGATATGTCACCTTATCAGCTAGTCTATGGAATAGATGTAGTCTTCCCAACAACCTTGGGAGTGCTAGTAATGAAACTCATTCAGGAGGTGCAGTCTGAAGAGAATGATATGCAAAGAAGAATAAACCAAACCATTTAGTTGCAGCAAACCATAGAAGGAGTATACAAGAGAACACAACTGGTACAAGAAAATATGGAGAAAATATTTGACAAAAGGACCAAGGAAAATAATTTGAACATTGGAGACAAAGTGTTGAAATGGGATTCTAGAAGAGAGGACAAAGGCAAACATGGAAAGTTTGATAACTTGTGGAAAGTTCCATACATCATTTATTCTGCAAGAGGTAATAATGCATTTTTCTTACAAGAAATGGGTGGAACAGAATTGTTTGGAGGTCCTGTCAATGGTAGGATGCTGAAACATTATTTCAACTAAGAATCTCAATTTAATTTTTCTGCATTGTAAATAACATTGCTTAAACAAATCTCAAAAGAAAATGATACGAATGAGAAAGAAAAAAATAAAAGAGGACAGATAAAAAGAAAAAGGTAAGCCCCATACCAAAAAATTGAATACTTTTGAAAGTGTGCAAGTCCAAATGCCACTAATTTTAAGGAGGTCTTGTTCAATCATACAGTTTAAACATGATTGTACAAAATTTGAATTTTTTTTGATATGTTAGAAAATGAAGATTTTCTAAATTGTTTAATTGTGGCTTATCATTAACTAGATAGAAAAGGACATTGGTTCCAAAGCCTAATATGAACCAATAAGAAAATTAAGGGATAGGTGATAAATTAGAGATTCAAAACCAAATCCCATAGTTATTTTATTTTTGCAAATAATATTGTGTGCAGCTTGTTCAAAATGCCATAGTTTCATGATGATCAAACTGCTTAATCTCGGTTCATTCATGTTTTAAATTTCATGTTGATAGTTAGTGAATAAAAATCTGTCAAAATGTTTAATATTGGCATATAAGTAGTTAGGTAGAGAATAAAAGAGCTCATTATTCTAATTTGAGCCTTTGGAAGTTATAAGGTTAGAGATAGATAGTTTGCTTTCAAAAGAAAAATGATGTCAAAGTTTGCAAGTCTAAATGCACCCTACAAGTGAAGAAAAAATGTTAGAATAGAATAATGGGTAGGCAGAATTAATTTACAGGAAGCATGGTAAATTTTTTTTGAAGGTCACTATCACAAATTTGTAGCAGATCAGCATTAATAGAATGGAAAATCAACCAAAATAAATCAGGCTACTGGTCTACAAATGTTCTTGACACCTCCTAAAAGGGAGCTTCCCTCCCTAGCTGGAGCCACTGTTAGTCTCCTGTATTTCTACAGTATCACCATATGACTGCTTATTTCTCACAGTCTGCTGAAAATAATATTCCCTGATTATCATTTATTTTCAGAAATCTCACTGCCTTCATTATTTTTCACTCAACCTCTACATTATCTCTCATTTTACCTTTTCTGACACTCTCATACTCTGGAATCTCATGTTTGACCTTAAACCCCTCATTTAGCCTTACCCCTTTTCTTAAAAACTTCCTTCCCTATACTAAAACCCCATTTTTCTCACCAAAACCCCTTCCCTTTCACTCATTCCCCTATGTTCATTCAAAACAATGTAAAAACCCATTTTTACATTATTTTGAAATAAATTTTGTCTCGGGTCCCACTTTAAATAAACTATGTTTATTAAACTACCCGAACCCTTATATATTTAAACCTCCGCCTTAAGAACTCGATTCCTCTCGCTTTAATATGACCCTAGCCCCACCTTATATTAAGCACGTCTGATTTAATTCTTTCCCCGGGCCCCACATTATTTTAAACCCTCCACTTCATTTAAACCCCTGACCCCACCTATCAAATCAATTCGTCGTTCATTCGATCCGGACCACCGTCCAATTTTTCCCCTGAATCCAACGGTCCTCGCTCCATATCGCAACCCAAACTATCTGACATTTAAAACCTTCAGAGTGTCGCGAAATGGCCGGTTTCGTGACCTCTCCCTTCCGCCACATGTCACCTCTCTGTTTTATCGCACACCCTCTAACCAAAACCACAAACCGCTTACGCCCTGTGCGATAATCCGCTAAGCACCTTCACGCCATAAGGCGAAACCACTGACCTTTAGAAATTTTATGACCTTCGCGCCATTACGATAATCCCCCGAATCACCATGATAGCCCCTGCAACATTTCTAAGAGGCCTGGAAGGCCACAACTAAACGTAGGAACCAAAAAACTTCCATTATCCGGACTCTGTCCACAGACTTCCCAAGATCCTTTAAACCATTGCCCACCACCCTTCGAGATCCCATTTTATTAAAAAATTGTTTTGAATTTTTCAGGTGATGTACGTGTCAGAAAATAATAAAATTGTGTTTCTCATTCCGAGAATTATTAAAACTGGGCTCTCTAGGTGATGATTTAGAAGCCTTGTTCATTCAATAATTAGGAGTGGAAGAATAAACAAAGGCAACAATGGATCATGATGATTTAGGATTGTACAATTACTCCAAAGACAATGAGGTTTGTTCAAAGTAAATGCAAGAGTAAGGGAAGGGAGGGTTTACTATGACAATGAAAGGTGAAAGAACTGAAACAGAGCAGTCACGAGTTAAAGATTAAAAGACAAATAAGAGGACAAATCAACGAAGAAAACAGAACCAAATGGCAAGGCCACACATAATTTACTTCTTCCAAATCACATTGGCCACGTACAACCTAATTTGGAATTAATGAAGGCTACTAAAGTCAAATTTTCAGTCGGAGATATTTTAGCATTGACTCATAAGTTATTGTAAAAGTTAATTTTGTTGGCATTGGGTCAAAAATATCTTAAAGTTAGCTCAACAGTTAATTTAAAAGTTATTATTACAGTGAGTCAGTCAGAGATATTTTGGCATTAGGCCTTGCATGGTATCAATTTTCAAACATCATTTACTCTGTAGTAAATATAAATCTGTCACTCTAGATTAGGGCAACCTCCTCATCTATAGTTAAATACTGCATGTATTGTTCATTATTATTGTTGGTTGGTTGTTGGATTGGATTTTGCTTTAGACCCCAAGTTGCAAAGGTTATTGCATTGGAGCATTGTAACTGTTTTGAGATGGACATCAGTAATACAAGCACTTTCACAAGATCCTTGAGCTATGTTTAATGGTGATGTTATCCTTCTTTGTTAATGTTTTTCCTTTGTTTTTCCATAGTTGTGCATCAATCTCCCTGATAGAAGAAACATAAATTTTAGATTAAGATATGCTGCATGAGCACCTTAATTCTGTCTGTAACTATTATATTAATGTTTTCCTCTACAAATTATAGCTAAAGAATTCAAAGGTGTTCTGCTCTTTAGTGTCACCTAGTTGTTATCTTAAGGTTTTCTTTTGAAGTTTTGCTAAAGAATTTAGAGATTGTATGCTCTTTAGTTTCCCTTAAATTGTTAACCTGAGGTCTTTCTTATGATGTTGAGTTAAATAATTATTAACTGCTCTTTACCTCTACTGAACTGTTATCATAGATGTTTTCCTCTAAGGACTTAAATGCAGAATTCAAAGTCTATCTACTCTTCTTTTATGTTGAAGTATAGTTAAAGAATTCAGAGAATATCTAATCTTTAGCTTTTTTGAACTCACTATTATCTCATATTCATCTTGCCGCAAAGATCCATTTGATACAGTTAGCTTGCCCTGTGAAAACCCTTGAAAATTTGATGTACAATTTAACCCTTTTATGACTCTATAGCCCAATGGATTAAGCTTCGCACAATATACCTATTCAACCTACAATCAATCAAACAAACAAACAACCCCAATCTTCATAACTAGCCTAAAATAAAAAAACATAAGCATAAAAATAAATCAGTCCAATTATAAACACAGAGAGAGCCCTCTCTGAGCATAGGAAGGCTAGGTCTTGGACTCCAAAGTGGTTTGATGTGGTTCCCTATTACTTGTTCTTGCCAATATTGCAAATTACATGGAGCCCCAGATCCTACCAGTCTAAAGGGAATCTTGGTGGGATATAGTGCCTCATCAAAAGTATATAGAATCTGTATCAAGGAGGATAATCGAATTGATGTGAGCAGGGATGGAATTTTTGATGAAAGCATAGCTTAAAATAAATCAAGGGATGTTCTTGTTGACTGTGATGAAGAAGAGATACCTATATTTGAGGATATCTCCAGATATAATAATGGCAAGAACCGGTACCTTCTCAAGAAGATACTGAAGGTCCTTATGAGCCTATACAACTAGTAATTTTTGTAGAAAATAAGAAAAGGCTTGTTTGGCTAAAAATACTCTTCAAGAGGCAGAAGGACAGAAAACATCAGGGACATCTAGGGAAACTAAAAGACCAAATAGGTATTCTAGATATGTTGGATACCTGACAAGGATTTTTGAACTAGAACCCTCCTCCTATGAAGACGCAGCAAAACATCAAAAATGGAGGAATCCTACGCAAAAAAAATACCAGTCCGTAGTGAAAAGGAGTTCTGGGAAATTTTCACTAGGAAAACTGACAAATATACAATCACTTGAAAGTGTATTTACATGATAAATCACATTATATATGGGAGCATAGATAAATAAAAAGAAATGTTTGCAGCAAGAGGCTTCTCACAAAAGGAAGGAATTGATTATGAGAATACCTTTTCTCCCACAACTAGGTATACAATAATAAAGTTGCTTGTTTCGTTAGATACAACTATGGGATGAAACATCCATCAAATGGATGCCAAGACAGATTTATTGAATGGGACCATTGATGGGGAGGTTTACATTGAGCAACCTTAAGGATTTGAAATAAATCAGAGGGAGATTCGTATCTCCATATTGAATAAATATCTATATGGTTTAAATCAAGCTCATAAGGCCTAGTATGCTAAGATGGATGCATATCTATTGAGACTTTATTTTACCAAGAGTACAACAGATCCTAACCTATATATCAAGGTGTTCCAAGATGAACAAATTAACATACTCTTTATGTGGATTATCTACTAGTTACAGGCGTGTAGCATTGGAATCAGGTATTCAAGAAGCAGTTAGTATCACAATTCGATATGAATGATATTGGGATCATGCATTATTATTTGGGACTAGAGGTGAGAGATATATCTTTACCAAGGTAAGTATGTGATGAAGATTCTTCAAAAGTATGACATGGTTGATTAAAATCCTATGATGACTCCAATGATTACCAATTTAACAAAGTTGAGGAGGTCGAAATCTAGTTAAGTGGATCCTACTTACTAAAAACAATTAATTGGGTCCTTAATGTATCTTGTAAATACTAGAGTGGAAATTTGTTTTGTAGTAACTTTCCTAAGTCAGTTTTAGATGGAGCCAAAACATGATCATTATATTGAAGCCAAGCATATCCTAAGATATTTATGTGGGACTATAAATCACTACCTTCAGTACATTGGTAATGAAGTCTAAATTGTGGGATATACATATTCATATTTGGGTGGCAATGAGACAGATGGAAAAAGCACAATAGGTGGATGCTTCAATAGGATCTTCCATGGTATCATGGATGAGCAAAAATTAGGATACGGTTGCTTTGAGTAGTGCTAAATATGAATATGTTGTTGCAAGCAAGGTTTGTCAGGAATTAGTTTAGCTCAGGAAGTTATTATCAAACTTGTTTGAAGGACCGCTTAGCCCTACAACAATACATTGTGATAATCAAAGTTTCATATGATTGAATGAGGACTCGGTGTTCCATGCTAATATGAAACATATAAAAAAAAATTACCACTACATCAGAAATTTGGTACGAGATGGAGTCGTGGAGCTGTACTATCTACCTAAAGATGAACAGGTAGCAGACATTTTGGCTAAATCATTACCAAACAAGAACCTTGAGTACCTAAGAGGTAACCTTGGTTTGGTGGATATCTCCTCCCTAATTGAGAGGGAGTGATACCGAATATTTCTTGTCTTCATGGGTTAGGCACTAGACTAGGACTAACATTCGTAAGTCTTAGTGAAGGCCATAAAGAAAGAATGGATTCTGGAGGATTGGATAAGCATATATATTGGAACTTCTTATAGATTGTAGAATCCAGGGGAATAAGTTGTTGACCTATGCTATTTGAGGATGCAGTAGGGAATCCAAGGTAAGAGTAGTAAAAAAGGACCGATATTCTTTGAGGGTCCAATTTTGGGAATCCAAGATAAGAATAGTCCTTAAATTTCATACCCTACAAACATTTGTATGGGGTATGTGCCTTGAGAGGGAGTGTGGCAGCTCACGTAAAGCCTCCTAGCATAATTATCATAATTAAATATGAGCTTATCCAGTTAAGGCCTTCAGGGACAGTGTTGGTTATGATAAAAATATGTTTGAAAAATATGGCTTATCAATCTTACTCTTCTTATGAGAATGCTTCAAGATTGAGATTCCTTGTACCATGAATACCTCCTTAGTTAAAAGGGAGTGTTGAAAATTGTAATTATGTTTGGTCTTCATTATGATGTTATTGTAATCATTCCATTTTATATTCCTTATAAAGAAATAAAATGAAAGAAAAGAAATTATATTTTTATTTTTGGAGTATGGGTTTCATACTAAATTTTGAGTCAAAAGCATGTTATTTGTGCTTTTAGGACTTGTAGGTATTTCTAGGATAAAGAATAATATTGGTCATGTTTCTTAGTCCCATTTGGACTAAATGTAGTGAAGGAAAATATTTATTTTATTAATAAAAATCCATAGATAATCCCAAGACCAATTCGGCCAAAGGAGCAAATCAAGTCGGCCTAAAAGAAGGGAATTAAAACCTCAAGGAAGGCTATATAAAGAAGTGCAATTCAACTCATTTGGACACACATATCAAGAAAGTTTGACTTGTAATAGCGAAGGAGAAGAAGAATAGTTGGGAGGATGAAGAAGAAGAGAAAAAGTCAAAATTTTGTCAAAGAAACTTTTCTCTTGTCTCGCTAGGGTTTGTCAAGCTACTAGTTGCAGTAGGTCAAACTTTTATAGCAGTTGTAGTGGGCCGAAATTGCAAGGTCAAAATTCTATTGCAGGGGTTGAAGTTGCAGTAGGAGAGTGGCAGTATCGATATTTTGGAAGTTGTCTCAAGGAATATATTGTTGGGGGTGTTGTACCTTGGAAGACAACCTCTGGCTAAGGAAAGGTCAGTGTCAAAGGCATTTATTACAAACTATGGAAAATTCAATTAAATTTTTGTCCCATTTGTTAAAACCGTAGATATATTAATTTTAAAGATAATGCTTCCAAATATTCTACAGATTAAAAAAACTTTCAAAGTGGCCTTCTGGTGTTGAATATGATTTCAATGGAAGTAGTGGTGAGAAAAATAAGATGAAAAGCTTTAAACAAAAGGCTACTTAGAGTTGAATATTTTGTCTTTAACTTTAGTAGAAATATGAAATTATGATGGAATGGAATACAAAAAGGAAGAGCGCATAATTAAGGTTCTTTTAACTTCAACTTATAGAAATCAAAGTTTGAAAATTTTTTAATGCTAAAGACCAGCAACTTCATTACTCCATTCTATAGAAGAAAAACATTAAGATGAAAATATGACAGGAAAAACATATCATACTCAACAAGTGTCTGGAATCACTTTTAAATATTTATTCAAATCAACAAGAGGTTTCAAAATAAGAGGAACTTGTGCTTTTGGGGTCCAAAACTCAGAACCCTCATTTCTCTTTCCAAATTTGTTTATGCAAAAATACAAAAGAGACAGTTAAGAAACTATCAACTACCAAAAATCGTCTACTAAATAAATTGTTCTCAAAACTACTTGTTATTCAGAACATTACATTCTTGATGAAAATAGAAACGAAATACATTAATACATCATTTTTCAAAAATATTTTCAAAACTATTGCTATGACATGTGGCATTAATTCATCGAGTTTGTTGAGACACTGGTGCAGTCGAGGGTCTAGCTTCTACACTTGTTGTTGTAGGTGGCCTCCACTCTCTGCATTGTTTCCTGAGTGCCATATCTGCATTTGGACTCTTGAAAAATGTAGCGTGTTTCATTCTAAAGTTAGTGATCTTTTCGTAGGTTGGCTTGTCCACAAAGAGTGTTCTCGTTAGCCACAATAATTGAAAATATCTCTGCGAGTAGTTCATAATCGTTTCCCCCTTCAGAACTGATGTCTTCTCGTGTGAAGAGCCAATTTTTCTCTTGGATTCTACCAACAAAGTCTCATATGTCTCTCAGTGAAGTAAATTTCCCTATTGATCCCAACATGAAGGTAGACCTACTCTACTTCTTTTATCAAAGTCATTATTGAACTTAATAACAGTCGCTTTGACCTCTGTCAATTTTTGTTTAGATGTCGTCATGTACATATTCTTCAGAACCATTTTTTTAATTTATAAAACCAATTTATTTCAATCTTCTATTTTTATTTCCCTTAATTCCAGTGATTATTTTGAGTGAATTAAATCATTCATTTTCTTGGAAAATTGCGCACATTGCTGAAGCTTTTGCTTGCTAGAAGCGGTTATACTTTCTAAGTCTCTTACAATATCCTTCTCTTCAGCAATTATAGACAAATTCTCTGAAATATTTTTTACTATATGGATGACGTCATTCCATATGATCTCTTTGGATTGAATAAGGGACTTATTTCCCTTCATTTTCTCCTTCAATTCCTTTATTTACTTAGAAGTGGTCTGGAAAGTATTTCTGTATTTGGTAACATTTTCATGATACATAGCCAACTCTCTTTAATTCCATTTATAATTTTAATAGTATCATCATAATCTCTCAGCATCTTCTTCAATTCATTTTCTGAAATCTTGACCTCGGTCATCACCATGGTTAATTTTTCTACAGGGTCTTCACAGTCTGATTGTGCTAAAATAGTACAAACATGAGAATCATTTTTTTTGTTGTAAAACAGAATTCATCTCCTTCAGCTTAGCAATTTCATTAGTTCTTTGTACAAGTGTATTTGTCAAAAATTCCTTCTCCTTTTCTAACTGGGCTACTTCTAGGGCCACAGTATGTTCCACAAAAGGTAGTTTCGGTTTCTTTCTAAGAACTTTAATCTTTGTATCAACTCCCTGCAATAATGTCTAGACATCACTCTTGTCTTCAGGGTTCACACCAAATTTTACAATCAGCTTCTTTAGCTCTTCATTTTGGGTGGTTATAAACCTAGAATTTTCCTTTTCCAATTTCAATTGATTGACCACTTTTCCTAACAAAGCTTTAGCCTTGATATCAGCCAAGGAAGTCTTATTCAAATCACTATATATCATCTCTCATGTATGCCTATGAAAATTGATCTTATCAGGCAGTGGGATATCTCTAGCATCTATTGTCAAACTTACAATCTTGAAACTTGATGAAGAAGACACAGTCAACACATAAGGGTGATAGAAAGATAGCTTTAATTGTTTTCTATCAAGACCCATGGAAGATAGTAATCTAGTATGATAGTCAGAGGTGAACATAGCTGCAAATTGAGACTCCATGCTTTCCTTCACCTTTCTATTCCTTTCTTCTATTTGATAATACAAGTGTTTGATGACAAGAACAAAACTTTGAGCAGTCTCTTCTGGAACAGGGGAAGAAGGTGTACAGATGACCTCCCCCAACTGCAATTGGAAACCCATTGATGTTGAAGAACTACCCCCCTTAGACAACTTAATCTTCTTGGAACCTTTATCTTCTTCTTCCTCCAAATCAATAATCTCCTCACTTCCTCTTTTCATGTTCTTCTCACTTGGGTGAGGAGTCTTAACTTCCACACCTCCTGATGCATTGGTTTGTCCTCCATTTGCTAGCTTCTCCACATTAGGTTGAGGCTCTACATGCACATAAGGAGCATAGGAATTCTCCACTCTCTTGTTTGAAATAATATGTTGAGGTTCATATTACCATTTCTCACCTAGTTGTAGATTCATGCCTTCAAGTATGTTCTACACCTCTCCCATGGCTTTTCTATTATTTAAAATAACTGATCCAACTATTCTTGGAATTTGAATAAATTTCCCTTATTTGCTGGTAAAAATTGTACTTGATCAACATTTAAACTATGGTTAATGAATTCTAAACAAAACAGTATCATTGGCACAAATGTGGGGAGTCTGTAGGGGGCGACTTCTGCTCCATATAATCTAATTTCTACATAATATTGAAATAAAAAAAAATCACCCACTTTAGCATCTTTATTGAGCTATAGAAGATACTGAGCCTTTGGTAGAATACAGGGTGAAGGAGAATTGTTGATAACTGAATAGGAAACTAACAGAAAAGAGGTGGTGAAAAACATGAACCCCTCATAATTAGCATTGCTTCTTACAACATTTGTCCAAAACACCATTTACTGTTTGTCCTTATAAGCGTCCACGATATTCAATCCTAGGTGCATAAACCTTTCAACATGAGTATATAAAAATAGATATGTAACCAAAGAGGGAAATATAAAACACCCATTGTGGGAAAGGTTTGCTAACTGTCAGTTGACCATATTCTCCCAAAAAGAAAGTATATCAAAAATTGTCTCGGGATTCATCATCAAATTAAACATGCCCAAGATGGCCTTGTCAATGCAAATGTGTCTTCTGTTCCCAAAATATTAGCAATGACTTGAAGAATGGATCTGACCTCCTTAGCAAAAGTTTCCAAGGGAAAATGAGTAGGTTCCAAAGGGAAATGCTTCCTAGTAGGCATTACAAAGAAAGCTAATTGAGCATAATTTTGTCTAGATAGTTTTTGGAAAGTAGTCAATAAGGTGTCTTCTGATAAATAGGTGTAGGAATTTTAAGAAGGAAAAGACAAAGCCTGCTGAATTAAAAGGGAAGACACTTGGAAGATATTCTCTCCAAATTTATTCATGACAAAACACTTTTGTGGGTATAGGGTGGAGACTAGCCAATAAACAAATTATGGGAAAACATATGTCTAAGGGATCATTCCAGTTATAATACCATCCCTTACAATTGTAGCATACATGGGAGAGTCCACTTGATTGAGTAGGATATGCTGGTGTAATTATATGAAGTTCAGAGAGAAAATTGGGTCAAATACATCCCTTTTAGTGTCCATTAATGGAATATGAGAAGAAGAACCTGTTAAAATAGCTTTCTTGGACATTTTGACAGTTAGGAAAGAGGAGTTGATGTGTAAATACCTGGTTACTGGTGGTTGATGCTAACTGGAGCTCTAAATTTTAAAAGTTGAATCCATGGAAGCAGAGTGCAAAGAAAATGGTGAAATGAAATGGACAAGGATAACGATATTGATGGTGAAAAATGGGAAAATGAGGGGAAAACAAGAATTAATGAACAAATGGCGTGTACAATTAATTATGTGGTGAAAATATGGGTTGAAGTGACAGAATGACGTGGAGGTGATAAATAAACAAAAATAACGGGGTGGTGATGGGGCAGCGATAAAATAATTGCATAATATATTCATGCTCATTCGCTGACGCAATCACGCTTGCTTGTTGACGTATTATGGTGGTAGACTCCAATATGGATGAAATCTGACGGATTCCCCTCGTAATGAATCATAATCGTTGATCTGTGGTCAATGAAAATCTCTGAAAACCTTTACGGACGCATGCCGTGTCATTGGGTTTGCACCATCAGGCATTGGGCTAACCGTCAGGCATGTAGTGTCATTGGGTTTGCACCATCGATTGGGCCCCTCACCTTCTCTCCGTCGTGCCCAAAAATCCAATCGAACTTTAAACTTGTATGAATTTAGTGTTAGGACCCACCAAACCCATTAAAATTTAATGTTGCATTAAACTCATTCAGTGTTGCTTAATCCACCATTAGGAATTAATTAAAATCCTAAAATAAACTTAACTCAAATTTTGATTTTGATTTTTTGATTTTTTTGTTTTGTGAATATATATATATATATATATATAGATATATATATATATATATATATATATATATATATATATATATATATATATATATATATATATATATATATATATATATATATATATATATATATATATATATATATATATATTCATACATAAAGAAAAGTAAAACGAGTTACAACATCTAGCTCCACTTGGGGATAGTGTTTTTGAGGAAAAACACTAAGAACCATATATTAGTTTCTTCACCTCGGACACGGAGTCATAATCATAGCTTGAAACATTACAATGAATATCTCATTGAGTATTTACATTGATCAAACTGATATGTACAATGATGGAATAAAATAAGATCAGTGCCAAAAGTAGTGCTTCAGATACTACCCATTGACAAGTAGTTGCAATAGTTCACGATCCAAATTCTCCAAAATGAAAGTGTTATTAGCTCTGACTTCTACAATTTTAAAAGGGCCAAACCATAAAGGATTAAACTTGCCACGTTTGAATTTATCCTCCCTTCTCAAATCTCATATGAGAACCAAATATCCAGGCTGAAAAAATAAGTTTTTTGGATTTTTTTTCAAAGATCAGCTCCATATTTTCTTGGTAATTAATCAAATTCTCCATGACTTTCTCTCTGTTTTCATTCAATTCTGCTAGTTGGTTCATCCTCATTGTTAGTGCATTTTGTTCTTGCTCAACATCTTGAATAAGTTCCACCACAAGTTTTTCTAACTGATTTGGAAATAAGGTTGTTTCTATATATACCAATTCAAAAGGGTACTTTCCAGTTGACCTCTTAGTTGTCACCCTATTTTCCCATAAAGAAAATTTCAGCTGTGAATCCCAGTTTTTCTTATTTTCTCCAATGGTTTTCTTAAGCACTTTCACCAGAGCCTTATTTAAATATCTTGCCATCCCATTCCCCTGTGGATGATAGTTGGTAGAATGTGAGAGTATCACATTATACTTATGGAAAAATTCAATCAAATTTGCATACCTGAACACCTGAGTATTGTCTGCGACTAACTTCTTTAGGCATCCAAACCTAGTGAAAATATTTTCCTCTAGAAATTTGATTACCACTAAGTCAATTTCCCTCCTAGTTAGGACATATTCCACCCATTTAGTAAAGTAATATGTACCTATTAGGATACACGTTTGTTGTCCACTGGAAGGTGGATTTATTTCTCGTATAAAATCCAGACCCCATTGCCTAAATGGTTCTTCAATAAACACAGGAATCAGTGGTAATGGCGCCAACTTCTTATTTTTAGCAAATATTTGGCAGTTTTCACAAATTATTACAAGTCTATTGTTGGTGAGGTAAATCCCCTCTACAGACAGAGGCGATCCCACTAGCCCTAGAGTGGGTCTAGCCACAAACAAGACAAGCTATAATATTGATTCCTATTTAACGAATGGACGGAGATTTGATAGATGACTTACCGAAGGTCCTATGCTGTTGTTGTCGTCGAAAAGAGTGGCTCGCTCCTCGCTCCTGGTTTGATGGATCACGATCCGCTCACTTTCACGCTTGGACACCTGCACACACACAAGAAACAACGACAATATACAACATACTAATTCACATTCGTAAATATTAGTCAGTCGAAGATGACTAAATCATGTAGAGTTTAATAGCGGAATAACTAAATAAAACATACATAACACACAACCAGAAACAAACATAAAGGCATAGATTTTAACGTGGTTCACCCAACCAATCTGGGCTACGTCCACCTAATAGGGCATCGACAATCTCATTCAACAACTGGAGAAATACAATAGCATATTTTCTCATCTACTCATCTCTTCTACTCACCTCACATTCCTCATCATGCATATTTGCCTCTACGAGCTTACATTTTATAGCTGTGAATGGAAACAGAATCATAAATTCACTCACAACAAATATAGGATGCATTAACTCCTCATCAGAAATAGATGGAGTCAATTCAACAAAAAATCCTATTGTTGTCACCTACATGAGATATTCTCCAAAAATAATTAAAAGAAAAATCTCAACAATCTCCACCTTGACAACAATTAGCCTGATACCTTGTTCCATTATTATTTTTATCTTTTCTGCAAGCCAAGAGAAGCTAGACACCATCGTAGCTTCTCTAACAAAATTGGTTTCGTGAACATGTCTGCACAGTTTTCCTTTGTATGCACCTTTTCAAGAGAGACTCCCCTTTCAATGATAACCTGTCTTACAAATGGTACTTGATAGGTATATGCTTTGATTTACTATGATAGGCCGGATTTTTAGCCAAATGGATTGCACTTTGACTATCACAAAATAACTTGATGTTGTCCTGTAACCTACCAAACTCACAAAACAAACCTTTCAACCAAACTGCTTCTTTGCAAGCATGTGAAGCAGCTATGTATTCTGCTTCTGTAGTGGATAAAGCAACAATGTTCTGTAGCTTTGACATCCAGCTAATAGCTCCACCTGCAAGAGTAAAGACATACACCAAGTTGACCTCTTATCAAATACTGGCGTCGGAATCAACATATCATAAAACAAATTCACTACTCACAGTCTGTTATAAGTGATACGGTAATCACTTGTGACACCTACAAATGCAGAAGCACCATTTATGACGGTGTTCACTAGGATTTACATATACTGTTAATGACCTGACGCATGTGAAATATCACGGTGAAGCCTAAACCATCATATACATCAAACAACCTACTACATTGGCATATGGAATTCGAGACATATATTCCTTTTCTTCATTAGTGTTAAGACATAAAATTGAATCAAAGCTTAAAATGAGGAAGCAAAGGTAGAAACGAGCTACATTTCTCTACCCCTCGAAGTATTTTTCTCAATATAATTCTATTGTGATAGCCTGTTTCACATTATCTGCAATCTCTCCAAGAGTCTTCACCCAAAAATACATCTTATTTCTCCTAGACCTTTCATATCAAACATCCTAGCCATTTGAGCCTTTAACCTGTTGATCTCTATTATGCTTTTGCTTGCTAAAAGCATATCGTCAACATATAACACTAAGATAATGAACATGCCATTACTCAATTTCTTAAAATAAACACAATGATCATATTCACTTCTTATATAATTTTGACTCATCATGAAAGAATCAAATTTCTTGTACCATTGTCGAGGCGACTGCTTCAGACCATACAATGATTTCTTGAGCCTGTAGACAAATTTCTTGTTGCGATTTTGAACAAACCCTTCCGGTTTTTCCTTGTAAATCTCCTCATCTAAATATCCATGTAAAAATGTAGTTTTAACATCTAGTTGCTGTAATTCTAAATCAGGTAAAGCAACTAATGCTAACACAATCCGAATTGAAACAATTTTTACAACTGGTGAAAATATCTCATGAAAGTCAATTCCTGCTTTCTGAGAAAAACCTTTCGCGACCAGCCTCGCTTTGTACCTGTCCTCTGTATGATCAACACCCTTCTTCAATTTGTAAACCCATTTACATCCCACAGTTTTCCTATCTTTAGGAAGTTCCACCAGATCCCATGTGGAATTCTTGGCTAATGCCTTCATCTCGTCCTTCATAGCCTCTTTCCACTTACCACTGTTAGAACCTTCTACAGCTTCCTGATAGCACAAAGGTTCATCATCGTTAGCAGTTAAAGCAACTGAAGTAACATAATCATCATACCTTTTAGGAGGATGTCTGATTCTCGTAGACCTCCTTAAAGATGTTTCTGGTACTTCCACAATTTGCTGATTATTATCTGTAGAAATTTCTTCATGATAAACATCTGAAACACATTCATGATCTGCATCTGAAACTTGTTCATGATTTGAATCTAAAACTTGTTCATCTGGACTATCATCAGTATTTAAACTGGTTTCAAACTGAATGTGTTGAAGCTTAGGTACATTCTCCTGTTTCAATTTATCATCTACATCTAGATTTTCAAGTGAAGATTCATTAAATTTTACATCTCTGTAAATGATGATCTTGTGAGTAGTAGGATCCCACAACCTGTATCCCTTAGTCCCATCACCATATCCAACAAAGATATATATTTTTGATTTATGATCTAATTTAGAACGCTGATGTTTCGGAACTAGAGCATATGCATCACAACCAAAAACTTTCAGTTTAGAATAATCACATGGATAACCTTTCCATACCTCGAGGAATTTTGCATCCTATCACAGTTGATGGTGATTGATTTACCAAGTAAAAATCCGTAGAAACTGCTTCTGTCCACAATTCCTTCTGCAAATTGGCGTTACTAAGCATACTTCTTGCTCTCTCTAAGAGATTCCTGTTCATGCGTTTAGCAAATCCATTTTTCTGAGGAGTATACACAACTGTTTTATGTCTTTCGATCCCAGCGTCCTTGCAATAATTATCAAATTCCTTTGAAGTGAACTCACCATCATTGTCAGTTCTTAAACATTTAATGGTTCTTCCAGTGATGTTTTCAACTAATGCTCTAAACTGTTTGAAAACTGTGAATACATTAGACTTCTTCTTTAACATGTAGACCCACACTTTTCTAGAGAAATCATCAATAAAAGATACAAAATATGACGATCCTCCATATGAGGTTATAGGAGATGGACCCCAAACATCATAATGGATATAATCAAGGATTCCCTTACTAGTATGTTTTCCAGTTTTAAACTTCTGCTTGCTTTGTTTCCCAAACAGACAATGTTTGCAAAAATCTAACTTAGAAGATTTTAAACTAGGAAGTAACTTACGATCAGATAAAATTTTTAATCTTCTTTCGCTCATATGGCCCAACCTTTGATGTCATAAACGAATAGAATTACTGTCATTTTCAGATACTGTAGAAGCATGATCTGACTTTGTTCTTCCTTCTAACTGAAAAAGATTTCCAACCTTCTTTGCTTTCATTACTAGTAAAATTCCTTTATAAAATTTCATTACTCCACCTTGAATAAAGGCTTTATATTCATTAGTGTCTAGTACTCCTAGTGAAATGAGGTTTTTTCTTAGTTCAGGTACGTGTCTTACATCAGTTAGAATTTTATTTGTCCCATCAAAAATTTTAATCTGGATGCTTCCAATTCCCACAATATTACACGAGACATCATTTCCCATGTAAACAACTCCATCATTGATTGATTTATAAGATTTAAACCACTCTCTATGAATGCAAATGTGATTTGACGCACCAGAATCTAACAGCCAATGTTGATCTGATTAGACAAAGTAACTGATAACACTTCATCACTCATACCTGAAATGGATGTCGAACCTGTATTTGTCGTGTTTGCTTCTTTCTTTTCTGTCGAAGAGTCTCCTTTGGATGTTTGTTGTCTCTTCCAATAGTCCTTCTTCAAATTTCAGATTTTCCATAAAACCAGCACTTTACCTTACTCTTCTTCCCTTTTGATTTTGAACGCGAGTTGTTGTGCTTGCTGAAGTCTCTTTCTTTAGAACGACCTCTGACCATCATTGCTTCTGATGTAGAGGTTTCTGAATTTGACCTCTTCCTTGTTTCTTCGGACAAAAAAGCTCCAACAACATCATCAAATTCAAGGGTTTATGATGAACTAAGACTTATATATAGGTGAAAATGTGAAGTCGGGTTACACTTTTTGCCCTTTTTTGAGAAAAAAATTTCATTTTTTTCGGTTCTTCAACTTTCTGCAAACTATAACAATTTTTCTATGTAGAATTTCATTTTGCAATAAAAATAAAAGTTGTGAGAAATTTTGTTAGCTTTCTATTACTTATTTTTTGAAATTTTTTAATGCAGATTTGATATGTCAACTTAGCGTTTCTTTGAGTGTGTGTTTCTTAACAATCAAAGGATTCATAAGAAGTCATGTTATGACGTAATGTTGTATTCATTGAAAATTTGTGTTTTTGAGAAAACAAAATGTGTTACAACAATCTAGATAGAGTCTAATTTTGTTTCGTCATATTTACAAAGCCAATGGATGCATATCATAATTACTAGAATTTTTTGAACTGGTCCAATACGAAAAACTGCATATTTTGGATATGTTTTGCCACGCAACAAATTTCTTAACATATAAGTTATAAACTAAAAATCTAAAAGCTACCCATTAGAGACGATGGAACAATGTAATGCCCCATCATTTTTTCAATTTTTTTTATAATGAATTTTGGGAGATACAAAATTTTGATTTCACTGAATCACAATGACCCTCAGAAATTGTTTGCACCCATTTTATTAGAAAAATAATTAAAACTAGTAAACGTTTATGAAATTCCATAAAAGTTATATTTCTTGAAATTAGATTCAATTCTGAAAATGCTTGTCTTAGTTCTGACAGTTAATTAACAACCTTTCATGGAGTTTAATCAGTCCAAAGTTGCAGAAACGTATTCAGAGCCTGGTTTTTGTGTAACTAGTGACGCGTTAGTTCGACCGAACTATGTTTTGCGTCGACGGCTTGTTAAGTCTAACGAATTAATAGTTTAGCCGAAATTTTAATCAAAATTTCAGCCGAACTTTTGTATAACTTTCTGTCGGCCGAAAAATTTTGCGGAGCCCCTACTAAAACACATTTCGTGGCAATATAAATTGTCGCGAAATCATTCACAATTTTCGCACATTTCATCTGATTTTACAAAGATCTTGGTTTGGGTTTAAAAAAATTTCTTCAAAGTTTGGATTTAAGAGCATTTCTTGGAAGCAAACTGATTTTGCAAAGAATTGTTTTGGGTTTAAAGAATTTTTTTGGAAGACATTTCTTGGAGGCGGGCTGATTTTGCAAAAAATTGTTTTGGACTTAAAAATTTTCTTGGACGTACATTCAAAAGACATTTCTTGGAGGTATGTATGTGTTTTGAGTTGAAGTAAATCTTTTGAGCTTCGTTTCATTTTTATAAGACATTTTTCTCTCGAATTTTTTAAAGTAAGTGTTTTGGATTGGAGTGTGTATTTTTTGCAAAAAATTTGAACTTAATTTTTTAAAATTAAATCTTTTGTGATATTTTTTGTAATCAAGTTATTGTCTAATTTTTTGAAGGAAATATTTTGAACTTCATACCCTATTATCATGGGAAATCGAAGAACTTGTGCGAGAAAATATGATCGAAAAAGAGACCCTGAGGAACGCAGAGAAGAGATGAGACAATCTCGCAAAAGAAAGTTAGAAGCCCTCTCAAATATTGAAGAGGAAAATCAACCTCAAGCAGAAATTGAAGCAGGTATGTAAATGTAAATATTATGATCTATTGATATATTTAAAATTTTCCTAATGTAAAATGTGAAGCTTAATTTTTATTTGATGAACTTATTTGAAAAATATTTTGTTTAATGTAAATAGACAGAGATATTCCTCAAAATATTGAAGAAGAAAATCAACGTCAAGCAAAAATTGAAGCAGGTATGTAAATGTAAATATTATAATCTATTGATATATTTAAAATTTTCCTAATGTAAAATGTGAAGCTTAATTTTTATTTGATGAAATAATTTGAAAAATATTTTGTTTAATGTAAACAGACAGAGATATTCCTCAAAACATTGATGATGAGATACAAAATTTTGAAAGAGAAAGTGAAAGAGATATTGAACCAATGATTGAAGATGGTGAAAATATTGAAAGAAATCCAAATAAAGAAATTGAATCACAAGGCATGTATATATATATATTAAACACATGCACATATCATTGAAATTATAGATATATTTATTAATTTAGTTATTTATTGAATATGTACTATTTTTTCGAATATGTACAGATGAAATCACTATCGATAATGAGATGTTAGAAAATGTTGACACTCACACATATGGAGATAAAAAACCTGACCATGTTATACGATATCGTGTCAACCGCATTTTTAAAAAGTATTTCTTAAATGAGCGAGTGACAGTGCAGGCTCAAATGTTGAAAGGTCTCCTATCATCAAGGAAATTAAAAGAAGCGACGACACTATTGGGTATTCGAAAATCAACCAAAGATAAAAAAATGAAGGAAGATGTGATAAAAAATATGAGTAGTGCTATAAAGTCAATTAAGAGATCTAGAGAGAAAGATGTTTCAATTGTATGTAGAGGAATACAGATGGTAATGGTTTCATAAAGTACTCACGAGAATCATTTGGTAACATCTATGGCACGAGCATTGGGAACCTCGCAAAAAAATTTGCACAAACATCGGAAATTTCGACTGCAAATAGATGTAAATGATGAACTCGCTTGTTGGAGAGCTATTTGTAGGCAACCATACAAAGATATACTTGGAGAAAATGTTAAGAAAATAATATACGAATATTGGAAGAACAATTCGCGTGTTTCGCCAACTGCAAGGCATGTGATGCGAAGAAGAATAACACGAAATCAGTACGAAGAACATGAAAAATATTTCTTGGAAACCACTTAGATAGAGTTATTCAACAAGTTCAAAGAAGAGAATTGTCAAATTCATGTTTCACTCAGTGCTTTTGTTCAACAAAAACCATGGTATGTAAAACCTATCACCGTACGCGACACTTGTTGTTGGCGTTATCATGTGGAATTTGAGTTATATTATGGCACATTCCTTGATTTTAGTAGAACATTATGAAAGGATTCACCTCCTCCTTCCAATATCTGTGATTTCATATCTCAAATTCTATGTGAAAGAGAAAGCGATGAACTATTTTACAAAAAGAAATGTGTTGGTGGTAAAAAATGCGATGATTGTGGAAATTTGACTAAATTTCAAAACAAATATTGTATTGATATAAATGATCAATCATTGTCCAACATGAAAGTGAAATGGAATAGATATGAATATATGAATACATTGATTCAAAGTGCAAATAGTGTTAAAAGAATTGAATTACTAGAAGACAAAATTTTTCTGATAGACTTTTTCAGAAAGTTTGAGGCAGAAATTTACAAATACACCAAGCATTCCCATAGAGCTCGATGGAAAGACCTGCAATTCAAAAAATCTCGTGAATTTTTTCCACCAGGGACCATTTTGTCAGCGATTGATTTTGCAGAAAACTACACATTTGTTCCACAAAAATAAATTCAGAGTGAATACTATCATTCTGACCAAGTCTCCATGCTCGTCCATATTCTATATAGACATGCTAAACAAAATGTCGATCATATAGAAAGCACGAGTGAAAATCGACATATCATTAAAGAATATCACTTTTATATCAGTGACGATCATACACATGATACATGTTTTGTACAACATTGTTTTGGAAGAATTTATGATTCATTGAAAAATCGTGGAATAACATTCAATGAAAATTGGATATGGTCAGACGGATGCGCAGGTCAATTCAAATCTGCACGATCATTTTTTTGGTTGTGTTGTCTTCATAAGAAAACCTGCATTAAACATTGTTGGAATTTATTTGAGACTGGCCATGGAAAAGGAGAACATGACGGTGCAGGAGCATGCATAAAATGAGCACTTCGAAGATATCAAATGAACCACTCTGCAAGCCGACTTGTGAACGCTAAAGAAGTTGTTCAATGGTGCATCGCTGCTCTAAGCCATGAGACTAACCCATCAAGGGAAGTGCGAAGGTACATTCAATTTAATTTATATTGGAAATCTAATTTTAAACATTGTACATTTCTCATGCAAAGATTATCTTTGATTTTATTTTGATTTCATATTTACAAATTCTTCTTCTAATTTTCCATATAAAGGTTTTTCTGGCATATTGGGATCGAATACATAGATAGATCAATTGGAAGTGGCGTTGAAACAATAAAAGGGACTCGAAAATTGCATTCAATTCAAACAAAGTCATCCAGAAATGTGTTTGCATTGGTTAAAATAAAATATTCTTGTTTTTGTGATGTTTGCATAAACAACACAAAATCCAATGACGTTTGTGAAAACAAAATGTATGTGAACGATTGGAAACATACAGAGCTAAATACAAAGGGAAAAATGTCTGTTGCAATGTTTGAAGAAATGCAATCAAAGGAAACTACAATATCATCCGATGGTGATCAAGTTTCTGATCTTGTTAGAGAAGGTAACATTTGAATTACTTTCTAATGATTTAAAGATCTAGAAATAAATTTAAATATGCATAATTAAATGTTAAATTTATTTTATTGTGCAAGATATGTTTTTGCTGTAATTGCACCTATTGACAACGATGAAAATGTTAAGTATTATTTGATGCATTGCACTGAACGAAAAATGAAATTATTACAAGACTATAATGATCACGGATTTCAGTATGACAGAGGGTCTATTATACTGAAAGGTTATTTTTTCAGACAAACTCATCAAAGTGGAGACTTTTTTTACTTTGAAGACTATGAACCTGATTCCATAAGTTGTAAATATAGTCACTTGGTGTGTGCAGCACGCATAAAGTTGATAGAAGTTCAATCAAAGAAAAAATCGAAAATTAAGAGATGGAAAATGTCAAAATCCGATCATGAACGGATTATTGAAGATGGAATTCCATTAGAATTTTTTTGAGTTAATTGTCCAACAATTTATTCTCTTTGGATTAAATATGTTTTAGAACTTCCATTACTCAACTAAAAATTGAGCTGCTTATGTTATTTGTACAAGTGTTTGCACATGTCCAAATTGTTTGGGTACAAGCACGTGCTCTAGTATCAACTGAAAGTAGCTTTTCTATACATGTGCATTGATGAAAAATGTTATATATATATATATATATATTCTAGAATGAAATTAATTTTTCTAGTTTTACTATGTGCATTGATGAAAAATTATTTACGTACTCAATATATATGTTCTAGAATGCAATTAACTAGAACTAGGCAAACATGGTTGAGTACAAGGCATATTTGAGCCAAATGTTGTTGAGGAAGGCCCTAATTATTTGGGTCTTGGTTATGGAAAACATGATGGAGAATGCTCCAAAGCCAAGGAGGCACATGAAGTTTTTCCAAGAAGGAATTTTATTTCGTGTTCATTACCTCAAGCTTGTGAAGTTTGTGTTCATGATGAATGGAAAAGTTTGACACCCACTTTGCAAGAAGATGTTAATAATCATGCAGCTAATGAGAATGTAAAAGAAGAGGATGTTGAAAGCTCTAGAGTCATTGAATTCATTGCTAGTATTCATAGGAGAGCCACTACCTCATCAAATTCACCTCCTCAAGAAGGTGACAACGGTGAATGTTCAAGGTATAAATTTGCCTCTAATCAAATTTCTTTTGATTATGATAAACATGGTAAATATTCACATAAGATTTGGAAAATAACTTGCATGTTCCTTTTGTGGTTTGAATAATCATAATTTTTATAGATGTTGGAAGAAGATATCCATGCACATGAAACTTTCTAAATAAATGAGGCAAAAATTCAAAGGCCCATTGGACAAGGAAAATGATGTTGAAAATAAGTTGCAATTGTTTATTACTCATTGCCATAAAAAAGGTCACCTTGTAGAAAAGTGTTGGACTTTGTATCCAACAAGTCATCCACAACATTTGAAGAAGGTGGAAAGAGATAATGACAAGAATGGAAAAGAGGATTCCATAATCGATGAGGGTCAGGATGATTCACATGATGATGAAGTGCAGCTAAAAGAAGCGCCATTGAAATGGTTTGGTAACGGATGGTTAGATTTCTTATCCAATTAAGGCCTTGCATGTATTTTTATGTTTCATGAATTTCTTTGCAAATTCAAAGTATGGTGCATGTTGCATGAAGAAAGATGTTGAAAGTAGAGTTATGTTGACACACTTAAATGCAACAAATATGGAAATTTGTACATGAGCTATTATTTGACTTGAGAGTCAGTTGTTTGAAGAGGCATGGTTTGTCGACTTGTGTTTGGTTGATGGTTTTGTACACCAATATGTAAGAGTACATGGAGATATTCACATGATGTGAATTTTTTTTCTTTGAAGGAGAAAAATGATATGTCAGTGAACTATGTTTCTTGCATGATGTGTTTTTCAGTTTGATGGTTTTGTTTGTGATAAGACGTCACAAGATTTTGGGAAGGTCCACTCTTGAGTGAGAGCCTCATGATTACAACCTAATCATGAGAATCAAATGGGAGTGCATCCCTATTTTGAAAACAAATAGGATTCTAAGCTACCTAGGACTCAAGCCATTATTTTTAAATTTGAAATATCATGGTGTGTTGTTTCAATGCCTAAATCCACAACCCTAACATAAATTGTTTTATTCTTTTTTTGCAGGATTTAGTTGGTTATATTAAAATTTAGTTGAATTTAAAATTCTTGGCTTAGTGGCATGAACCAAACATATTGTGTATTAAATGAGGAATTTCGCTCTCCCAATCATTTCTAAATCACCCATATCACCAAGAAAATATGTTTTAAAAGAACATACTTTGGTAGGGGAAAGACCTTAGGTCCTTTGATTGTGCACATGTGGTGTGAAAAATTGAAATTGACAATTTGAAAAAAAGGGAAATTATGAATGAAACCACGAAAACAAAAAACCCAAAAGTGGTAAATGATTTAAATAGACCTAATTAATTATTTACCAACATAAATTCTTCAACTTTTAGCAACTAAATGATAAGTAAAAAAATAAATAAATTTGTAATTATGGTTCGAAAGTTACATAATCTTAAGAAGCATTTTAAATTAATTCTATCTCATAAAAATTATCCCTCCTAACTTAACAAATACTATCTCTTCTCCTAAGGTTCACGACCTCCCTTCCTTAGCACACAAGACATAAATACAATTAATATTTCAATATGTTAATTCCTATCGAAACAAATGAAAAGTTGTATATAGATGGTTTCAAATATTATAAGAAGGTTTTTGATATGGTTAAGAGAATGTGGAAAATAGAATCCATAAACAAATTATTTTTCAAAATGTATTACTTTCAAAGTATCAACAAGGAATGTACAAGGGTGTTCAATGAATTAACACTATTTATTTAAATTCCATGATGTATATCTTACTCATAATTTTAACAAATTATTAAATAATGATATAGATTGGATAATTATATTATTTTTCATATATTTTGATGCTTATAGAGTGAAAAAACTGAAAGAATCAACTTGTAGGGTCATTTTAATGGTAGGTGGAGAATTGGGATCTAAAACCTTTTGGAGTCATTTTGAGGTATTAAATGACATTTCTGGGGGTCAAATGATTATCCCTTGTGCTGAAATCTTGACCATTATTCTACACTTAAAAACATATCCAATGGTGCAAGAAAAACATCAAATGGAGTTCATTCAAAATTTATGCCTTTAGTAAGTTGACCTATCATGTTGACCACCATGGTACGAGAGAATGGCATTTTAGCCCCATTACTCATGCATAGAAAGCTAGCTACATGTGGAATTTTAACAAGACTCTAAAAGGTCTAAAATCACAAACCTCGTTAATGGTTGACGGAGTCAAATATTACACCTAGTTGGCTATCACGCTATGTTAAATACTTGGCCACTAGGAGGAATAAGAGTTCCATTTTGTGTTATTGTATTTTGTTCCATAGTTGAAAATACGACTAGGAGTGTGAAGTTAGAGAGAAAACTGTATGAAGTTAAGTTTTTATAGCAACCTTACACGCCAAAAGTCTTAGCTAACTCTAGAGAGATTACCTCTTTCTTTTTACTTACATATTTTCCATACCAGAAAAGAGAGAGTAGAGCATGTTTACATTTTAGTGTTGTTTTTCTCCCATAAGGATTTCCTAGGGAAAAAGGAGTCTAGAGCATCATTACATTTTAGGGTTGCTTGTCTCCCATAAGGATTTCCTAGGAAAATAATTGTGTTGATTGTCTAGAGATATGTATGTGTGTGTTTCATTATGTTCTCTATTTCTTACGTTGTGTTTCATTATGTTTATATTTCTTACATTTCTGCCCTCCTATTTTTCTTTCCAATAAAGGTTGATAAAGTAACATGAGAAGCAACATGAGACTTGGAACAATCATTTTCATTATCTATATGGAAGGCAAAAAGGATTATATCCCCTTAAGCTTAAGCTTATGTAGTTTGTCAATTTTTATCATATATTTTTTGGTAAGGGTAAATGTTTTTGTATCTATAGTACAAGTCATGAGTTCCCCAATTTTACCTTATGTAAAGCATGATTCTAGGATTACTACAATTTGTACTTGGTTTTTTATTGTGATGATGCCCTGTCTCAATCACTTGGCCATCTCTCGATGGGTAGTTAAATATTTATAACAATACTTAAGTAATATTTATCTATTTTTATTATGTGAAATGTAAAAAATGGTATACTATTTTTCATAAAATTGGGTTGAGTTTATCATATATTTCGATGAAAGTTGATTATATGACATGTTTTCTTTAAAAGTATCTAACAATTTTGTTAAGGTATGAATTTGCAATTTTGTGTGGCTCTCTATCAACCTTCACTTCCTCATTTCTAGAAAAAATCTACTTACTCATTTGTATACCCACTTTCTATTCAAATGCATGATTTTTGAACTCTCAATAACTACGTTTTTCCACACAGGAAAATTATATGTCACATTTTATACTAAAGTTCTAAATATTTTTTTGAAGTTTGGATTACTGTTATTCTTTTATATAATTTAACATTAGATATAAGTTTAAATTGAAAGCTACTTAGATGAAATATAGCTTAGATATGGCATTTGCAAATTATTATCTATTTATTGAACTAAAGGACATAATTATTACACATGTTTAATTTACATTCAAATGCGTCTTTAATTTATCTCCTATAGTTTAATGTAATGCTAGATATATAATTTAAGTTGAAGGCCCATGAGATAAATATGACTTCTATGTGACATTTGTATTGAATCATCTATTTGTTGTGTTATATGAACATAATTGGTACGCATATCTAATTTGCATTACTAATATGTCATGCTTCTTTAATTTATCTTTTATAGATGACCGGAGCATCCCTTTTTAATCCATCCCTTTTGACTTCGGATATGTGGGAAATACTCATCCGCATATTTTTCTATCATAAAGCAGTGAGTAAAATTGTATTCCATTTGTGTCAATGTTAAGGTTAAGCACATGGATTAAAGTTTTATATAAGATACATTGCCACGGTGTACATTTATATCTAAAGAGTCCAAAATCTCATTCAAGACCATATGTTTTGTTGATGTAGGTTGATTGGTTATATTGCATTGCTTTTGCAGTTGTTGTTGTGGGCCTTACCATCTATTGGTTCTAGTAATTGCTAAAACTAATCTTTCACCTTTTTATTTTAAATAGAAATAACTTTTCAAAGACATTTTAATATATGTAAAATTAAGGAAAACCCTTTTTTGCCTATGTGAATATGATAATGTCTAACATGTGCTTTTTATTTCTACAGTAATGACAGAGAACACTATTGTGGTTGAAAATGGTCTAAATGAAGCCATACCATACACACAGCTCAATGAAAAGAGAGAGCCTAATATAGCAGGCATAAAAATACTTTGCTACAAAATGATAAAACATGTGAGTGCAAAATTTAAAACATAAATCAAGATATCAAACACAATGATATTATGATGGAGAGAATATTTCTGCAGCCAAAATGAACATGAAAACCAAAAATTGTAATAAAAAGATTACAACATATCATTGCAAAATTTAAAAACATAAATAACATAACACACAAGGATATCTCAAAACACCTGAATGCATATGTAGAACAAAACCTGTAATAGAATATTTTGCTACATACAACACTACACATTTTTAAAACATAAACTAACTTAGCAGACAATAATATTAAATTAGATAATTGTTTATGCAGTTGAATTGATGTGCATAGAAAAACTGCGAATAGAAATATTTGATGCATACAACACACAAATGCAAAATCTTAAAAGATAAATAAATCTTGCAAACAGAAGGGTATTTAACTAGACATAAATGTCCATATAGATTCAGTCAGAAACCCAGACCTGGAAACCTTTTTTTTTCAGGCAGAAAAAATCGTTGATGTATATTAATCAGTTCATATGCATATAGACATATTCTCAGCTATACAACGAGAAAAACGAGACATATCATCCAGCAGTATACTTTACCTATCTAAGAAAGAGAGGCAAAGAATATAGTGGGAAACATATTACGGGGGGTTTTAACCACATCCCATCATGATCAGAAAACCATACATCCTTGTAGAAAAAGTGGAAACGATAGAGATATAGCAAAATATGTTATACATCAGCAGATAGACATTAGGAAAGACATATGAAAGTTCAGGAAAATATTCTTTCTCTGGTAGAAGTGGGAGCGACCGCGGCGGGAGTCTCGATTTCCTGTAGCCATGGCAGAACATACTGAGAGAGATTTTCTAAAGCAACCAAAATTCATTCAATTTCCAAGAATTATGGGAAGGGGAAACGACCTGGAAAAGGTGGCAACAGGTTTTGGAAGAATGTGGAAACAGGCTTCAAGACACCCAAGGAAGCTATTCAAGGGATAGGCTTCAAGACACCCAAGGAAGCTATTCAAGGGATAGGCTTCAAGACACCCAAGGAAGCTATTCAAGGGACCTAAGGAAGTTGAATACGATCCCAATTAAGCAACTCTTTGAAATTTCAAGGACACCATAAAGCCTAACATGTCAGACCATAAAATATTTATGTCAGAGCATAAAATCTAACCATTGGCATGTGAGCCAATGATTTGAATATTTAAAAAAGAGTATGGGTAATTTTTTTAAGATTTTGAGTAGTTTTCAATCATGTCAGACCATAAAATATTTATGTTAGAGCATAAAATCTAACCATTTATGTCAAACCATATTGAGCCCCTAACATGATTTGAATATTTAAAAAGGCGTAAGATTAATATTTTTAAGATTTTGAGTAGTTTTCAATCATGTCAAACCATAAAATATTTATGTCCGAGCATAAAATCTAACCATTTATGTGACCATATTGAGTCCATAACATGTAAAGTGATTTGAATATTTAAAAAAGCGCAAGATTAAAATTTTTAAGTAGTTTTCAACATAGTTACCAAGTTTGAATTAGCTTCCTTGGGTGTCTTGAATTTTCACTAGTACTGTTTCAATAAGAGGTCGTATATTAGCTAGAACATGTTACAATGCTAAAATGACATGGACAATTATTGTCCAAGAAAATATTGCACAAATTAATAGACCTTTTCTAATAATTGTTTCTCAAAGGCCAGAAACCTGCAACAAATGGAAAGAAAAACTGCTGGTCATTTCTAGAGAATCAAGAAACAAGTAGTCCTAAAATGTAAAATGGAGGGCAGAAAATGGAAAGAAAAAATGTTGGTCATTTCTAGAGAATCAAGAAACAGGTAGTCCAAAAATGTAAAATGGAGGTCAGTCACGGGTTTCTAGTATCAAATTTGTTTCAGGACAGGTTCCACAACCGAGGCAGAATAGGTGGCAGTAGTTGAAGCAACAAAGGAAATTGTGTGGCTCACAAAAATCATAGAATATTTGCAGATGAAACAAATAATTCAACACAATTCATGATCGACAACACTTCTGCAATAAAGTTGGCCAAGAACCTGAAGTTCCATGATCGAACAAAGCAGATCAATACAAAATACCATCTGATTTGACATCATGTTGAGGCCAAAACTATCCATCTACATCATTGTTCCACAAATGAGAAGTCCACATACATCTTCACCAAAGCACTTGGAAGAGAAAAGTTTGAAAAGTTCAGAACGATGCTTGGACTCACCAACATCCCTTCAAATTTAAGGGGGGAATGTTGACACCTAATCCTAAGGGATTGGGTGCAATTGTATTGTATTGTAATTTAGTAAATAAGGAAGTCCAAGAGACATTGGGAAGTGAATCCCAAGAGTCTCACCTCCATGTATAAGTACACACACAATATCCATCTAATGCATCTTCAGTTTTGCGGAGTTACCTCCTCATCTGACAAAAATTATACAGACATATATAATTTTAGTGATTTTAGGTAAAAAATTATTTACATGGAATTTTGAAGTATCCTAGAATGTTTATTATCTATCACTACTAGCTTTGGTGATTTAGTTGTTTGTTTTGATGCTGCTTGGTTACCCATATTTAATAGTTGTTCATGTTTAATTCATTGTTAAGGCTTTTTATTGGCCTGTCAGGATGTATTTTTCTCAAATCCATAATGGCTAAAAGAATGAAATTTAAAAGAGAAAAAGAGAGGTCATATGGAAAACAAATTGTTTGCAAGTGTTCTTTTGAACCCATAGAACTTGCAACCCCAATATGGATACAATACTAAGTAATACATAGCCTCCTCATCTAACTTAGCCAGGGATTTTCAATACTGTATTTGAGTTGGCTAGCTCCATTTCAAGATATCATAATGTTAGATTATTATTTCTATAGATTTTGATTATGGTAGTAAAATGTTACAAAAAACCGGAAACTACAAATAATATTATTCTAGATATATGTAAAAAGGACATGGTACAGAAGATCAAACAATATTAAACTTTTCATAAATAGTTTAGATAAAAATACATTTTCTAATTTTGATTGTAAATTCTAAGGCTTAAAGCAATAATTTTTCTAATATTTTTTTTTTAATTAATAAATAAAAAAGAAACATTTTCAATCAAAATCACATCCAACATATAATAAAAATAATAAAAACAATTAAAAACTTCATACACTATGACATTACTATGACAAAGAGCATAAAAATATACAAGCAAAAAATCCTTTTCTATAATAATGGAGAGCTTCAAATATACAAGAAAAAAATCTTTGAGCCTCCTTGTATCCCAGAGAAAGAGTTGCTCAAACAATCATATTTTAAACAATTAAAACTTGGAGAAAATCATTTGTTTTTGAATTTCAATTATATAAAAAAGATAGTCAAATATAAGACAAGAGTTACTCATACTATAAAAGTTTACATAATATTAACTTTGAAAAAAAATATATTTGTAAATGAACCAAAAAAAAAAAATTATAAATTTCATTTACAGTAACTTAAATCCATATTAACACCTCTTGATAAATCTGAAATTAAATTAAATCTATATTACTTAATTTAATAGTTTAAATTCCTATTTGTGGTGTGCCAAATAGAAATATTCAAAGCGAAAGTTACAACTTAAAAATATTACTCAAATATATCACAAAAGGAAATAGAATAACAAACATAATGGACAATATGAACCAAAGTATTATACCTTTATTGATATGGATGAAATATTCAATGGCTGCTAACTAGTCTTAAAAGAAGGCAACATAAGATAAAAAGGATGTTTTAGAAGTAGAAGAGGTCATTTATAGGCTTTTTGACAATAATGTAAATGCAGTTTTTACTGAAAAAGACTTGCAGTCTTTGAAAATTTTGGAGGGGAGAAAGAAAGCACTATTAGAAAAGGAAACAGTTCAATGAAGACTTCAAAGTAGAGCCATCTAGTTCGTTGAAGGTGATAACAACACTAATTTTTCCAAAAACATGTAAATCATAGAAAAAATGTCAATACTATTTGGGGAATGGACCTCCAAAATTGAGAGAAGGTAAGGACTTTTATAGACATGTATTTGGAGCTGGAAAACAATATTTTCAAGATCTCTTCAAAGAACCACTAGAATGAAACGTAGAATACCCCAGTGTTATCCTCTTCCCAAGGTGGATAAGTGAAGATATAAATTCATATTTTGAGGCATAAATTACAAAGAAGGAATCAAAATCAGTTTTAAACTTGTTTCAGAAATCAAAAAGTTCTAGGCCTAATATGGACTGTAGAGCTTTATTTAGGATTCCATGATATTTTAGAGGAGCTAATCAGAGTCTTAGATGAATCTAAATCCTTGAGGAAAGTCTTGGGAGCTCTAAATTCTAGATTTATTGCATTAAATCCAAAAAAAAATTGGCCCTCCTTTGAGGATTTCAGGCCCATCTCCCTAAGAAATTCGACCTAGAAACTCATCTTGAAAGTAATTGTTAACAGGTTAAAATGAATTCTTTCCAAGATAGTTTTAGAAGAAGTTAGAACAGTTTGGGTTTCTATTCACTAGAAAAGTTCATGATGTAGGTGGAACTAAACAAGAAGTGCTTCATTCAATTAAATCTTCTAAAGTCCCCACTGTAGTTAAAAACTTGATCTCAAAAAAGCTTACAATAAAGTGAACTGGTTGTATATCAGGTCATTAGTTATGCAAATTGGTGTGAACCTTCAATCAGTCAACTGGATTGTGAGGTGTATCTTTTGAGCCACTTTTTTTGTTTTGATCTATGGGTTCTCCTTCAGGCCTTTTTCATGTTTCTCAAGGGCTTATACAAGGATGACAATTGTCTCCACTTCTTTTCTTATTGGTGTTTGAAGGTCTAAGAAGATTGGTGACTGAGGAAAAAAGGAAGGGAAGGTTTACAGGTCTCAAGGTACCAGATTTAATGACTATTTGGCACATGCCTTTCATAGATAATATTCTGTTATTTTCTCATAGATCTATAATTAAGATGGTACACTCGAAGAAAATCATTGAGATCTACTGTAATGCCATAGGGATGGAAGTAAACATGTTAAATTCTTCCATGTTACATAATTTGGGTATATACAATCTACAAGATGTTGTTGGTCCAAGTTTAGCCTGCATTTAGGAATGGAAATCGGTTGCCTTTTTTAGGCTCGAAGGGGTTATGGCAGATTAATGGGATCAATTTGTTTTTTTGCTAAAACCATTAGGTTCTCAAATAAAAAAAATGAACTCAAATGGTCAAAAAACACAGCAACGAGTATCTTGACTGCAAAAACAGGTTACAAAGCAAGCATGGAAGAAGTGAAAGGGGAAAAATTATGATGATGGAATAGACTGTAAACTGGACAGTCCTTTAAAACCAAGAATATTCCTTTTAATGGTTTTGGAAAAATAAGGTCTTCACTTGGGATGATCGACAAAAGCAAGGTTGGCAGGGCCTTGGCCGGTGTGCATTTTGCAAAGAAAACAATGGAACAGTTGATCATCTTTTTGTTCATTTATTCCTATTAAAAATTAGTGTGGAAAGGAGTCATACAAGTTGCAAAAGGTAAGGTCAAATATACCCGACGAAAGGAGCAACAGCGCCGATGAAAGGAGCAACAACACGGACGGGAGGAGCAACAGCGCTCACGGGAGGGGCGAAAACGCGTGAACAGAGCAGCAACGACAGTGATAGAAAACACGCGAATAATGAAATCGGTAAACAAACCAACTTCGTGGGCGATTATTTATAGAAACTAGTTCGTCCGAACTATTTTAAAAGTAAAAGTTCGGCTGAACTCACAATTCGGCCAAACTTTTGTTGCCGGTTTTCCCATCTCTGGCAAAAATTTTGTTTTCCTACACCCTCAGTGTGCCGTCAATCTAAACGGAATCACAAGTTCGGCCGAACTTTATAAAATGTTCGGCCGAACTATTTCCGAAAAAAAAATTCGGCCCCCGATTCTCACAAAAGTGTAACCCAGCTTCACGTTTCCGCCCAAAATGATCCCATGACTCGAGAAACGAGCATAATAAAGTTACAGCTTTATCTTCTGATTCAATTTTTACTTCTATACTTTCTAACTGCACCAGGAGAGTATTAAAGGTATTCAGATGATCAGTTATCATCGTACCTTCCTTCATGCGCAGGCTGTACAATTGTCACTTCAGAAGAATCCTATTGGTTAAAGATTTTGTCATGTACAGCTTTTCAAGATTTTTTCACAAACCAGCAGCAATTTTCTCTAACACGATGTTAAACAAAACATCATCCGCCAAACATAGTCAAATGCTGCTCAGTGCTCTTTCATCCAAGTCACTCCATTCATCATTTGTCATGGTGTAAGGATGTTTGGCTTTTCCCATCAGTGCCTTCACCACGCCTTGTTGTATAAGTAGATCATACATCTTCACTTTCCAGATCTTGAAGTTGTTTTTGCCATTAAACTTCTTGATCTCAAACCGAGCACATTGAGTTTTTGCCATGTTGTGTCACAAAAAATCTCCAATTGCAACTCTTAATAAATGAAATTTTTAATTTTAATCAAAAAATTAATTTTTGATTAGAAAATACCCTTGCCTTATAAAAAATGCCCTTCCCCTAATATCATGGCATACAACAAATCGATTTAATACAAGATTGATTTTAAATGGATTAACCAAATCGATTTATTTAAAGAACTTAAAATCGATGGCATATAATAAACCTCTCAAATGAGTAAAAAATGCTACATTATAAACTCCATATAATCGATTTCTAAGTGCCACCCTTTTTAATAAAATCGATTTAATTTTTAGAACCACCACTCAAATCGATACAAATCGATTTATTCTTTTGTTCTTTAGGTTTTTTAAAAAAACACCACTTAAATTGACACAAATCGATTTATTCTTTTTAAAAAACCACCACTTCAAAAATCGATTTATTCTTCTTCTTTTTTAATTCCACTTAAAAACGATTTAAATGGCATATAACACCACCTTCATAAACTTCAAATCGAATTTTGTAAAAGGTTCAATGGCATTTCAGAAATCGATTTTTTTTTTTTGTTAAATTTCAACAACCCTCATCAATTTTAAAAAATTTCTTTTAAACTTATAATGGCATTCTGATACCTGTCTAGCTCAGTAGTGATCACAGTAAACAACCCTTCAACGCAACAAACGATTTGCGTTACAAAATCAACAACTGCCAGATCGTTCAGTTCACGGCCTTACAGCTCACGGTGTTTTTTTTCCGTGTGTGAAATCGACTACCAGGTTAACAAAAGCTCACAATGTAACCTTGGCATTTCAACAGTCCACGGTTCTTATGGCTTCTGTCTCTCGGACGCAGGTCCACGGCTTCTCCACCATGCAGCAAACTCACATACAAAAACAACAGACTCATCTCCACTCAGCATCCATTAAGTCAGCGCACACAGTATACTTCATTCACCACAGCCACTCAAATCATCAATATTCCACGGCTCTGTATTAACGCTAACACAACTCTGATACCAAATTGTAGAGTTCAGCAGCGGAATAACTAAATAAAACATACATAACACATAGCCAGAAACAAACATAAAGACAGAAATTTTAACGTGTTTCACCCAACCAATCTGGGCTACGTCCACCTAACAGGGCATCAGCAATCTCATTCAACAACTGGAGAAATACAATAGCAGATTTTCTCATCTGCTCATCTCTTCCACTCACCTCACATTCCTCATCATGCATATTTGCCTCTACGAGCTTACATTTTATAGCTTTGAATGGAAACAGAATCATAAATTCACTCACAACAAATATAGGATGCATTAACTCCTCATCAGAAATAGATGGAGTCAATTCAGCAACAAATCCTATTGTTGTCACCTACATGATATTTTCTCCAAAAATAATTAAAAGAAAAATCTCAACAAATCAATTGCATTAAATCAAAAACGTAACACAATGATGGAACCAACACTATAGTCGAGTATATTAATAAATGAAAGGAAGAGTACAACCAAGCTTCGACGTTGCAGTCTCCTCCAACAGGGTTCAAGCGGAGCGCGTCTCACAAAGGCTCGTCGGGAATTCGGACAGGACTCTCTCTACGGATTCCTCCTTGGTTCTACGTTCTCAATAGCAATTACTCAACTATATCATTCTTCTCTAAGTTAAGCTCCTTGGCTTTATGTTCATCTAGCTTTCATAAAGGGAGTAGGCCTATTTATATAGAGGGAGAGGGAGAGGTTAGGATCCCTATAATTATGGAAGGGAGGCCTATCTTCAAGGAGTGTTCCATGGGAGGTGGAAACCACTGCCTAAAGAGAGACATTCGTGGCTGACCAACTTAACCACCTCCAGTGACTCATCCCTGTGGTGGTTAGAAGGAAACTTCCACCTCTAATTTTTTAAAAACATTCATAAACAGCTTGGTGTAGGCACTGCATTGAGACAGAGCGCCAGGTGGCGCGGGCTCTAATGCAAATCTTCCACATCAGCGCATGGGGTGAACTGGCCATCCGCACCAAGGCAAAAACATAAGTTTTGTGTGCTTTTTTGAGGAAATGACCAACAGGAGAAATGATATCCTTATGCAGAAGGATGCAAATAAGGTGTTTGCAAAGTATGACACTACTCACAAGTCACGGGAATGACCCTCCAATATGCGAGGCGAGGGATTGCAGGGATGGTGACAAAATGTTGTGTAATAGATGCCCCCTAAAGCATGAGGTCTGAGAGAGAGGGAGGGGTAAAATGCTTTATGAGAACGCATTCGACCCAAACACTATTGTCAGAAAACCTGCAAGTACATAACAACTGATATCTCTGATACATGATATGTGGCATGGGCGCAGCCATCCATAATAGAGTACATAAAAAGTGAGATCTAAGGTATGGACACAGCCATCCAGCAATAAGGATCAACAAATAGACTCAGGTATGGTCGCAGCCATCCAATTAGAAGATTCATGTAATAAGTCATAGTAATCCACAAAGAATCCACGGCTTAGATTTCACTAGAAAAATCCAAGGTCTTGTGCTCCATCTCGACTCGAACAAAGTACAAGTTCAAGCATGCGAATAGACGAGTTGAAGTCGAACATGCAAGAACGTTGTCTGATTACCAGCCAATAATGAGAGTTGTTAACAGATGCAAGAGAAACCACCAATAATAACAATGGCTCTCAAGGTACAAAAGGTATAATCCACGGAATGTGAACAATGACTGGCATCAAACACCCGCAGAATCATCCAATCAAAGGCCAATGATGTGAACCTTGCGACGGATGCAAAGAACCTACCATTAAGGCATGCAGGCTCCAAGGTACCTGAAGGAAGTCTCTAGATCAGCTTCCTAGAAAATGATTTGAAGTCGACAGGAAGCGACCAGGTCAAAAAAGGGCCATGATGTTTCCCACATCATCAACACGAGATAGAGGAATATAACAATTTGCGAATAAAGACCAACAGAGAATCAAAGGGAGGTTGAAAATTACAGAGGTAAAATTTCTCTTTAACATATCGGCAGCACGACACTGGATTTGGCAGTATTTGACATCAAGGGATCTGAGGTCATCGTGACGTGGCAAAGAGTAGATGAGCAATCAAAAGATATTACCCAAACCCATGGAGGCAAACGAATGACAAAGTGAGATTTCCCCAACCCGACACAAATGCAGACAAGTGCCATGTTCAAGAGTGACATACTGCCGACTAAAGTCTCGTTCCATTTTCCCCCACCATTTCTGGCAAGTACCCCAATTATTTTTGTAAACAAGCTTGAAGGGGATAGCATATGCTTGCAATGTAAGTTTTTCCTTCAGAGAAATCCAACCTAGTACATTTTACGAGCCCTAGGAAGGAGGAACTCGAGTAACGTCATAACGACGAAGTCCGATGTCATCAGTTTTTAACGAGTCTGACAAAGGGAGAACTCAGCATATTTTCATATTTAGAGAGTTTGAAAAGAAAGCGGAAAAGAAAACTCTAGCGAGGCCCTTTTCGTAAATATTCTCTCAGATCCGAAAAGGTAGAAAACAACATCTGAGAGAACCTCTTAGTCATAATAGGCTAAGGTATTCCTTTTTCGTAAATAATCTATCCCAGCCCAAAAAAGGGGTAATCGTATACTGGGTAGATATTATTTCGCAGCCATTTAACGAGTTCAAAACGACAAGCGTCTCGACAATATTTTCAGTTTTAGAGAGTCAGAAAAGAGTTGAAAGGTGACTCTAGTAGTGACTTTTCTGTGTTTTTACCGTGTCCAAAAAAGTATAAAATATAGCTCGTTTCTTCTTCATAACCATGTGAAAAAACTGTTGCTGCATAAGAGACATGTGTAAAACCTATTTCTCAAAAATAATATGATAAAATAATCGACAAATATGTTTTAAAACCTAATTTAAGATTATGAAAAGTTATAAAATGCCATAAGTGGTAAAAATCATTCACTTTTCACTTTTACATCTTTGTGGAGCAACAATGACCCATTGTGCTTGCAATCTTGTGGCAATGATTGCGAGTCATCCAGTGAACCGATCTTGATTCCGTCAGTCTTAGGTAAGAGCCGACACCATTTTCCATATTTTAAGCTAAATTTCATTACCTGTACTTTTCATTTTGATTTCTTAGGAGAGGATTTGTAAAAATTTGGGCATCACGGTTCGTGCTGGTTTCAGGCAAAAACTCACGCAAATCACCCATTTTTTACACAGAGGGCGCGACTATTTGTGAAACAGTCGCACCAATCGCGCAACCTAAAAATCCGCATAAATTTGAGGAAAATGCAGTCATTTGTTTGTAAATTTCAATGCCAAGTAGACTGACAATGTTCATATGAACAATGTATGCATGTACCAAGCAGAAAGAATGGTGATTGAGTGGAAAGAGAGGGAACACAGTGAGGAAGATGAACTTGCCATGGAGAATTATTGATGCATGGACGCTCTCAGATATTGTGGGCTAAAGAAATTCTTCCTAACACCGTGCCTTCGGGCTTAGCCATAATTGCTTCAGTATTTGATAAGCATTTGGGATGAAGACCAAGAAAATTTTGTGCTTTGAGATCAGGAACTCAAACTCAAAGTCTCTGATGTATATTTTATCACAGGAATTTCGTGGAGGGGTGCAGTCCCTATGCTGACCGGTACCCATCCCTCTGGGGAAAGCATGGGGATGGTGATCGAAAGAGTGTGCCGAGGGGCACGCAAAGGAACAGAGAGTGGAAAGGTTGACATCCAAACCATCCCAGATCTGGCACTAAAAGTAGTGCTGCACAATCACGCGGGCTGCAAGATTGCAAGCACTGCATGAGGCCACAAAGACACAACTTCTTCTTTCCGTAGACTGCCTGACCCCGACTCTCTACAACTGGGCAGAGGCCGTGACTATTAACAATAAGTGGAAACTAACCAAGTACAAGAAGACCAAACTGAAGCATTTTGGGTATAGATCCATTTTGGTATCATTCTTCTTGGAACGACTACCGATATTCTAGCGTCAAGAGGTCATTGGCCCAATGCCACCACCTAGAGAACCACGGATGGCTCGATGGGCTACGCTGATGCCTAGAGTAGGGGGCGGCCAATAGATGTCTTAGAGGCCAAAATTCTTTGATTGGCTTCGCTGAAAACTGATTGTCATGGAGGACTGGCCTTACTCTGGTACAGACATCACCGGTGATCCAGACCTCCCACTCCCGAAGGGAGAGGATTGGGATGAAGAGCTAGGTGAGACTCATTTTTTATTTTCATGAGTTTATGAATTTTTGGTATATATGCATGTTCTGGCAGTTAATCTTATATGTATGCAGACGTTGTCCCAGAGAGGCCTGCAGGTGTGTCGCCGATAGCGAGGCGAACTCCTCGTGATTTCGATCCTCATGGTGAGGGCAGTGAGGGATTCTCGACTATGCTCACCTTGATGATGTTCCTCAGGCCTACCACATGCATATCGTAGGGGTGTCGAGTTGTATCCACCGCTTGCTGAGGCGGTTGGTATGAGTGGTGATGTGATATCATGAGCACCATGTTGATTAGGCACCTAGGCTTTTATTTCCACATATTTTTGAGAGACATGTTGTCTCAGGATGTAACTGAAACATACATATATATTTTTTTGGGTTTTTATGATGCACATGTTGCAAACAATCAATATATATACATCTATTTTCTACATGGGTCTATTTACATATGATGATGTTTTATAAATTGTGCAAATGTCTATCTAATACAATGTTAGCCACTGCATCAATTAATGTATTCATTCGTTTTGGTATATGTTGATATGTGATGAAATCAAAATTTCTTTCAAGCAAACGAATACGTAAATGTAATCTCAAAATGCATGGGTTTCGGACTGAATAATGACCGTTAAGTTGAAGAACAACAAGCTGTGAATCTAGATTTACAAGTAATGCGCGTATGCCAAGGTTAACTACCTCGGTTAATAGTTCCACAATAGCACTATATTCAGGGAAGTTGTTTGTAGTTTTTCCTAGACAAATACCTTGTAGGTTAATCAACTCGCCAGCAGGATTATAAATTACCCAGGCTACCGAAGACAAGATCTTAGTACTATGGGAAGCACCATCCGCGAAACCAACATAACGGGCAATAGACATCTGCATAACAAGCAAGACCCAATAAGCAGAAAAAAGCTTACAAAGGACATCAAACCTAAACATGCACAAAAATGAAAAAATCATCTATGTACACATATCATGCATGAATGACTCAAACATAATATTTTTTCAGATACAACCCATTTCTGGGTTGTGCTAAGGGATAACCTTCATAATCAATAAGCTCATAAGCCCCATTCTGTAACACAAATTTTACGATGTAGGGCCCATGCCATATGGGTTGGAATTTACCTTCCCCCATCTTGTCATGAGCTTGGTCGTACAGGAGGACGAGGTCGCTTTTGATAAAAGAACGAGGGGAAACTGTTTGGTCAAAGTGAGCTTTGACTCGCTTATTTTGTGCTTCGATGACCAAAGCAGCTAAGAGACAAGTTTCATCCAATCTCTCTAAATAGAGGAGATGCTCTTCCTCAGGTGAAGTATTAGGCAGTAATTCCATAACTAATTTGAGTGAAGGAATTTCACACTCAATTGGAAGAGTAGCTTCCAGACTGTACACCAACTGAAACGGGGTGAATCCAGTTGCACTCTTAATCGACGTTCGGTAAACCCATAGAACTGAAAACAACATGAGATTCCAATTTGATTTATGGATCACAATTGTTCGTTGAAGCATTGTAACAAGGAATTTTTTTACAGCTTCAACCTGGCCGCTAGCTTGAGGGTAATATGGCATTGAGCTGTCGTGACGTAGACCCAACTTAGACATCAGCTCCGCCATCATATAGTCCCAAAAATGTGAACCATGTTCAGTAACGATGGATTAAGGGACACCAAACCGATAATAACATGATTGAATATGAATTGCGTTGCTATCTTACCGTCCGCAACCAGTGTAGGCATTGCTTCGGCCCATTTTGTAAAATAATCGAGAACGAAGATAATATAGGCATGCCCCCCAGCCGAGTGAGGGTTACACGTCATAAAATAGATGCCCCATTTGGAAAAATGACCAACGATAATTACAGGGTGTAAAGGAACAGGTGGCGCACGCATCTTCTGTTGATATATCTGGCATGCATGACATTTGCATACTATGACAATGCAGTCTTTAAAAATAGACGGCCAGAAATAGCCAGCGCGAAGGATCTTCTGTGCGGTGGCATAACCAGACATGTGACCACCACATGCTCCACTGTGGTAGTCATTTAAAACTTTCTCAGCTTCCTCGAGGGTCAAACATCGGCGAAGCACAAAATCGACTCCAACACGATAGAGGGTATCTCCGACAATACAATAAGGTTGTGACTGATGCCGAATGCGGTGTCGGGAATATTTCGTCAACTCAGACCTAAAAGTAGAAGTATGGAGATACACGATGATATCACTGTACTATGGATCGAGGATGCTAAACAAGAAAAGGTTTTTGTCCAAAATATAATCCTCGGAATAATAAGGAGCAGAGTCGGCGGGGAGAGAACAAATCATATCAGCGAAAATAAGTGATTTCTTTGATTTGGCGGTAGTAAATTCCAAATCAAACTCTTGGAGGATAACAATCCATTTCGAGTATTTTCCCCCCAGCAACTTTTGAGATAGAATATAGGTCATGGGGTTACAATCAGAAATCATTGTTACTGTCCGTAAAAGGATATAATGACAAAAACGCTAGATGGCCTAGACCGCAGCTAGCGCTAACTTCTCAACATGTGCATAACATGTTTCAGGGTCGAGAAGGTTTCGGGACAAGTAATAAATAACATGCTCGTTACTGTCATCATCGTCTTGAACTAAAACCATGGCGATCGTACCGAAGGCGACAACTAGATAGAGGGTGAAATCACGATGATAATCCAGAGGACGTAATAGAGGAGCGTTGACAAGAAACGTCTTAAGCGTATCAAAATATTGTTGAGCAATCTCATCCCAACAAAAAGGGACGTCCTGTTTTAAAAGTCGTGTGAACCCTTTGGCTACTTCGACATAGTTCGGGATAAAACGACGTAAGAAATTTTCTTTCCCTTGTAGACTATGGAGCTGGTGTAACGAGGATGGAGAGGGGATATTAAAAATAGCCTCAACCTTAAGCGGATCAAGGCGAATTCCATCTTTGGATACGATAAACCCTAAAATTCTACCAGAATCGACGCAGGAGACGCATTTATGCGGATTGAGCCGAATGTTGTAGCGTCTATAGTGAAGGAAGATCTGGTGGAGATGGTCCAGATGGTCTTTTCGCGTAGCTGAATGAGCCAGAAGGTCATCCAGGTATGGTTTAAAAATATGGAAAATATCTTGAAAGGCATAAGACATTGCGTGCTGGAACATAACCCCAGCATTCTTCAAGCCGAAAGGGAGTTTCTTATATGCGAACGTTCCCCAAGGAAAAATAAAATTGGTCTTGTGTTGATCGGACGGGAGAATGTTGATCTGATTATAGCCAGAGAATCCGTCCATGAGGGAAAAAATCTCACTCCTCGCATAATCGTCAATGATCTAGTCGATGAAAGGGGTGGGATAGTTATCCTTAGAGCAGGCCCGATTAATATCGCGATAGTCAACACAGACGCGAATTGTTCCCTGCTTCTTATCCATAGGAACAATGTTAGAAACCCACTATGTCAGAGGAATTGGATAAATAAAACCCGCTTTGAGAAGCTTTTCAACTTCATATTTAATGGCGGCGGCTTTCTAAGGATGCACTGGATGAAGACGCTGGCGAATAGGCTTCACACTAGGGTAGGTGGGAATCTCGTGCACCACAATATTGGGATCAATTCCAGGTATCTCTTTGTAAGACTAGGTGAAAACATCATGGAATTCATGAAAGAGGCTAGTATACACTTGGACTTCATCGAAAGAACAAGTGACTCTGACATGGATGTTCTTGACAATTCCCGGTTTCACGGAAATGTCGATAGGCATCGTCTGGGTGATGTTACTCAAGTTACCTTCAGTGAAGACTTCATGAGTCAAGATAGGCGTTTGAAGTGGCGTAGAAAGAACTTGAGAGGAAAAATGCTCAAGACAGTTAGACATTGCCCCGAGGCTAGGCATAAATGAGGAACGATGGTGCCCATCACTCCACGGTAGGTCTTCGAGAGACATGGTTTCCACGATAGCCTCATTGGATGGAAACACTTCTTTCAAAGGATCAGGCGAATTTGTATCGACGAGCCAGGGGGATTGAGAATAAACGTCGAGAGACATGATCAAAGGAGAATCTTCAGAAGGGGGATAATCTGATGCAGCTACAAGCTCGCAATAATTGATTTCAATTGGAGTAAGCGGCATTGAATCCCCAAACAAATCAACTTGTTCAGGTAAAGGGAAAATCCACAAGTCATCCGACCGAGAGATCATATTAACTTGAACGGTATTTGGTGGCAGAAGGGGAAATATACCCATGAAGGCAGGGTCTTTGAAAAGACTCGGCCCTATGCTGTCGAGGGGAGAAGGAATTTGATCCACATATGGAGCATTGTTCTCAAAAGAGGAGGTAAAGAATGACAACTAGTAGATAGTAATTATTTTTCCCTCTTGTGGAAATTTTAGAAGACGAAAGAGGGTGGATGGAACGCACAACGTAGCGTGAGTCCAACTACGACCGAGTAGAAGATTGTAATTGATTTTAGCATCAACTACTTCTACTTCAACATTGACCGTCTTTCCTTGCAATGTGATCGAAAAGCTGGCTAGAACACCCAAGGGTTTCGATTCCCTTCCAAAAAATGCCTCAAGGGCATTGGGTGACGAAGTTAGGGCTGGAGAGCTAATAGCCTTTCAACAAGCAGATGACATGACACAAGTGGATGCACCTTCGTCCACAATGGTTCTATGGATGTTGAGACCGTTAATGCCGACTTGTATGACAAGCACAGTTTGGTGCGGAAGTCGGGGAACGAAATTTTATAAGTCGAAAGAGAGAAGGCTAGAATCAATATGATCAATCCCGCTGATTGTAGATAATAATGCTTTCCATTGAAATGGACAAATCTGAAGCACTTCTAATGTGGACATCGTGGATGGCACCTGTGATAAATCCTCAACAATATTGTAATGCTAAGCAGCATGGGCATTAGGATTATAAGAATATTTTCGGAGAACACCTTTAGAAGGTGGTCGTACAATGGGTTGAGCACTGGGCCTTTCAATCTCAAGAGGACCAGAGGCAGATGGGGGAGGAGGACCATCAACGATTTCTTTCCCGGTTACCTGGTGTGATCTAGTATAATCTTTCGACCGAGTAGCAATGTAAACGGGTGCAGAACCGTTCATCATGAACACTTGAGAGCCAAATGGTGCAGATGACCCAGGTTGCTCGACCATTTGTGTTTGGTGAGACAGAAAAGGTTCTTTGAGGACATCTAGAGTTCCCTTGGTGCCTTTGAGCAATTTACTAACTTCGGCTCGTCCAGGACAATCCTTAGTGTAGTGTTCCTCATCACAAATCATACAGGGATATTTCATCTTGCATTGTTAACCATCATCAGCACGAGTTTTAGACGAATCTAGTTTTGGGGCATCGGCTTTGGCCTTGCCTTTTCCCTTCTTTTTCCCCCTGGATGTCTTATCCGCAGGATTGGGCTGAACAGTTGTTGAGCTTCAAAGATATTCTTCTCTTCCACCACATTCCACTTCATTTCCTTTGTCCATTATTAATTTCAGGCTTAAATGATCAATAAGATTAGTTAAAATTTCTTTGAGATTGTATATAATGTCTAACTTGCTATGTTTTCATGATTTCGTTATTGTAGTACTTTTTTACTACACCTAGCTATAGAATGCAGAGATTCTGTAGCTAGTTTCTGATTCTACAGTTGTCTTCATGTCTACGCAGGTTCCAGATGTCATCTCAGGGAAAAACACATATGGTCGTATTCCACATCATTCCCTCACCATTTGTTGCTCCCCACGAAGTTTGAGTTAAAGTATCAAAGCAGTTATGCACGAAGAAGAGAGGCAATTTCCTATCAAAACACAGACTCTACAGATGTCCGTAGTAAAGCACAAGACTGTTAATAAGAGTTTTAATCTGATTAGGAATGGGAAAGACACTTATCCCTATTTTTCTCAAGAAGTAGTTATGTAATTTCATTATAAGTATGACTCGGGAGACTGAGAAACTGTTGGTTAGATTTTGTTTCTGCTGCTAGATTTTGGAAGGCTGTAAATACTCTGTTTTGAAGAATTTCTCCTTTAATGAAAGAGACATCATTTTATTGCACGAGCTGAGTCAATCTTGAGTAGATCCGTGTGCTGATCCGGTGGTAGAGGGCCCCTATTGCCCGTGAAGCGTTATGCATTTGGTTTAGATAAGTAGTCGCAGCTTTGTTTCATTCTCAATTTAAATAGTTTTCTGAACTTTGCTTACATTTGATACTACATTTTAGCTTTGTTCTCATGAAGTATTCCAAAAGATCACTAATCCGGAATGAGGAATAATTGTAGCAATTTAGAACTTTACGTTTTTTTGTGTTCAATTGTAATTAGTTGTTACAACTAGTCCTATTCTCATTAATCTCTTCCAAAATATCACTAACTCTGGATAAGACTTAGATGTAGTGTTTTGGTTTACCTGCGTATTGTTATGTTTTTATGCCCATTTGCACTGAATGATACATCCAGACTTGTTTGTACAAACTATTCCAAAATATCACTCATCTTGAACAAGACAGGGCTGTAGTATTTCATAGAATTAGTTGCATTTTGGTTCAGTTGAAATACTCCGGAGGTAGATGTCATTCTAGTTTAATTCTGTCACTATATTTCAAGCTTGATAACGGTACTCTAGTTTAACTCTGTTCACTGTATTAGTATCATTCTAATTCAGTTCTAATTCATTTCAAGTTAGATAATAACACTCTAGTTTAGTCTTAGTTCACTGTATTAGCATTCTAGTTTAGTTATTATCCATTGCATTTTAAATTGTATTAGTTGTTAAATTTAGATACCACGGTCTTCATTATCTACAAAACTTCTTTTGTTCTAACTTCATATTAATACATCATCATCTGGACAGAAGATGGTAATATCAGTTTAAGGCCTTGAGTATTTTGCAACCATTTTACAATTTCACAAACAAGCCTTCTCTCAAAGACTATTCTAAAAAGAAATCTATAACTTTTGAATGAGGCCTAGTAGTGCTAAATTGAGTTGCAGAATAGAATTAGAAGTTAGTTTAGAGTAGAAATATTATTGTGCTACAAATGTTCTTTTCTAATTATGTTCCAATAAAACTTTAACCATGGATGAGATGTTGTAACATTGTAAGTTGATTGTTTACTTAGGAAAACCTCAATTGCACTAAAAACTTATCCTTTTCTCAAGCTATTCCAACATATCTCTAAATGAATGAATTGGATGAGTTCATGATATGGGTTACTGAGTTCATGTTGTGATTTGTTTCTTTGCTATGAGTCCTTATCAAGCTTTGCATTTTCTGTCCTCTAGTGCACACCTAGTTTAGAATAGTTTCACTCTATTTTAGTGTAAACTTCTTAGCTCTTTTTCAACATAAAAACCATAAAACCAAAAACATCATAAAAACACTAAACACAACGTAGTAAGAAACATATACCTAGGCACATACAGTGCACCACACTTCAGCAGTTTACTAGCCCTGGTTGACAATTAATGACCTCAATTTAGGAACATTAAGTTGAGAACAAAATTTTGGTGTCGTTGCTGGGGAAGTGTAACTAGGTAGCCTTGTTTCTTATCACCCAAAAACAATGATATGCGTAGAGAAAGAGACTCAAGGGGTAGATTCATAAGAAGCAGAAGCTTGATTCCTAGAACACCACTTGTTTCACCAAGACCTAGAGCCAGCACACCTCCAACTCAAACCCACATTCCATCCTTTACTGATCATAGACTTCCAGAGAACTTAAGATCAGATATTCCATTAGAAATACCTTCCACTTTACCCACTGAACCTGTCTTAGAAGGAGATTCGGGAACCCTTGCTAGGGACATAAAATTTTCAACTTCTACAGAAAAATCAACTATGGCAGAAGAAGGGGGAAGAGGATTTTTTAATGGAGAACACACACTATTTGGAGGGGGTAGAGGTAGAGGTAGAGGAGAAGGAGGTAGAGGTGTAGAAGGAGAAGGAGGCAGAGGAAGAGGTAGAAGAGAGATGGGAAGCTCTTTTGGGTTTCCTATAGTAGATGAAGAAACCAATACAAATATGAAAAACATTTCACCCTCTGTCCTTCCAAACTTCTATGGACTTAAAACTGAAGATCCTGAAACCTTCCTATTTGAATTTGAAGTCCTATGTAGAACTTATGACTACTTAAAAGATGCTCGAAAACTTAAACTATTTCCTTCAACATTGAAAGGAGCGGCATTGAAGTGGTTTATGAGTTTGATCAACAGTTCTATTAGGACATGGGAAGACATGAAACAAGCATTTCTAGAGAGGTATTTGGATTATTGTATGCCAGTCAATCATAAGGAGGAAGTGTTTAAGATGCTACAAAAAGAAGATGAAAACTTGGAAGATTTGTTGGAAAGATTTCATTACAACATCAAAAGAGCAAAAATGTAAAACTTAGACCAAGACACCTTAAAAGCTCTCTTGTTGAAGACAATTAGGGATGAATGGTTAGATATCCTTAACATTATGGGAAAAGGGGATATATCTCAGCTCACATTACCTGAAATGGCTGAATTATGTATCAACCTTTCAAGAAGGAAATCTAAAACTATAAAAGGACCAAGAGACCCTGCTCTTGCAAGGGCAAGTAAGTCTGCTTCTGGGACAGTAAGTAGGGCAGAAATAGGACATATGCTTGATGAGTTCAAATCTAATATCTTGGGGAGTCTTAGTGAACAAATAGACACCCTTAAGTTACAAAACAAGTAAAAAGTTGAATCTGATGCCTTAGCAATATTTTGTCCCAAATGTAGAAAGAAACATGCCCTGAGAGAGTGTCCTTTGGATGCCAAAGTTGTGGAGACTTGTGTAATTTGTTTAGAAAAACATGAGACCAAGAGTTTTCCTTCACTTCCTGGTCTTAAAGCTGTATTTCAAGAAGATACTCCTAAAATTTCCATAGAATCTCTCAATTTTGTCTCTAGAAGGTCTTGGCAAGGACCTCAAACACAAGGATTCCATGATCAAATGTATAATCAACCTCCACCAAATTGGAATTCTTGGTAGCAACCTTGGCCCCAATTTCAAAATCAATCACAAACATGGGCGCAAGGAGCACAAAATCCCTATGGAAGATACTCTCAGTATTACCAATATCCACCATATCCACATTTCTCTCCTCAACAAAATCCACAACATCAAAATCAACCACTTCCATTACCATTTCCTCGGAAAACAAATCAATTGCCTACCCAACCCATACCAAACCCCAACAATAAAAATCCTCAGAACACATACATGATAGAAGGCCAACAGTTTCCAACTTATTTGATCACTCCTTTAGAGCTTAGTGATGTTCAACGTAGCTCTGGAAGAATACTTGAAAAGAGGAAACCTTCTGTAATCATACAAGAACAAGACAATTCTAAGGAATATTCTCTACAGGTAAATAAATGTCTTGAAGAGAACACAACTTTCCAAGACTCAACCATTTAAAAATCAAAACAAAAAGAACCAATAATTTCAACTCCTATATTAGAGCACCCATCAACATCCACTTCTACACCTCCCTTCCCAGAAAGATTACAAATTGATAGGGGCGTAGAAAAAAAAATTATGGTGCCTAATTATGATTTCCTAGATGAGCTTAGAAATGTTTGTATTAAGATCCCATTATTGCAAGCCATCAAGGAAATTCCAATCTTAGCAAAAACAATAAAGGAGTTGATCATGAAGAAAACAAGAAAAAGAATAAGAGAGATAAAGAAAATTCAACTGGCAGGAAAAATAGCAGATATCATGATGGGTAAGATTGTTATTCCAAAGTATCTAGACCCAGGAAATCCAGTTGTCAAAATTCACATCAATGGAATTGAGATCCAAAACACACTCATTGATTTAGGAGCAGCAATCAATATCATGAGTAGACAAATCATAGATAAACTAAAACTTCCTAATCTTCTTTTTACACCCACATTATTACAATTAGTAGACAAATATGTGATTAAACCTGATGGGGTAATAGAAGACATTCCAGTGTCCCTAGATTCTTGGGAGTATCCTGTGGATTTTATGATCCTAAGTCCTAAGAATAATCTAGGAGGACACCCTATTATATTAGGAAGACCTTGGTTAGCTACAGCTAATGCTTTCATTAGTTGTAGATCCGGTGATATGTATATCTCTGATGGTAGTTCAACCAAGAAATTTACCTTGTATCCTCCAGCAAGAACAATTACATAGTTAGATGATACTCAATTGATAGAGGATGAAGAAGACTTACAACCTCTCTTCACAATTTCAGAAATTAGTGAAGATAGCCAAATTCTAAATACCTTGGAAAACTTTGAATCCTCTTCGAAATATAAATATGAACAATTTCAAGAAGAATCCAACATTGAGTTTTTTTCATCAAGGCAGATGTCTCTCTATTCCATGGATAAATTTGGCAGCTCTGCAATTGAGATATTTCCAGGCAAAACTTTAAATATAAACAAGAACCTAGAGAAATTTCAACAAGAAGAGCTAGTCAAGATGTTACAGAGACATTCTTCTACATATGCATGGGAGTACACTGATATGAAAGGGATAAGCCCCAAGACTTGCACTCATCACATCTACATAGAGGAAAATTGTAAACCAATTAGACAACCTCAGAGAAGGATGAATCCAAATCTTAGGGAGATTGTTAAAGAAGAATTGCAGAAATTATTGAATGTCAACTTTATCTATCCTATTTCAGATAGTCAGTGGGTTTCTCCTTTGGTAATTGTGCCAAAGAAAAATGGTAAATGGAGGGTATGTATTGACTACCGGGAATTAAACAAAGCTACTCTTAAATATCATTTTCCCTTACCCTTCATAGATCAGGTGTTAGACACATTAGCTGGCAAAAATTACTTCTCATTTTTAGATGGGTTTAGTGGTTATAATCAAATCCTAGTAGCACTGGAAGATCAAGACAAAACCACATTTACCTGTCCTTGGGGTACCTATGCTTACCGAGTATTGCGATTTGGACTATGAAATGCACCCGCAACATTTCAAAGGGCAATACTAGGAATTTTTTCAGATCTAATACATGATTGTGTAGAGGTATATATGGATGATTTCACACTTTATGGAAATACATTTGAAGAAGCCTTAGAAAACTTGGAAAAAGTCTTAAAGAGATGTAAAGAAGCAAATCTTTCACTAAGTCATGAAAAGTGTTTTATGGTGTTTACTGAAGGAATTGTTTTGGGTCATCACATTTCAGGGGATGGGATTAGAGTTGATGAGTCAAAAGTTGAAGTCATCTCTAACTTATCTATTCTAGGTTGCCAAAAATATGTTAGGAGTTTTCTTGGATTTACAGGATATTATCGAAGGTTTATAGAAAACTTCACCAAGATAGCATCTCCACTTTTCAAATTACTTACCAAAGACTGTGAATTCAAGTGGAATACCGATTGCCAGTTAGCCTTTGAGACCCTGAAAACAAAAATCTCTGAAGCACCTATTTTAAGGGGACCTAACTGGAAGCTACCTTTTCATATTTCAACATATGCCTCAGATACAACTCTAGGAGCATTATTGGGACAAAAAGATATGATTCCTTATGCCATCTACTCTACTAGTAAAAATTTGACTCCTTCAGAGTTAAACTATGTTGTAACTGAAAAAGAGTTTTTAGTTGTTGTTCATGCCATAAACAAATTTAGACACTATATAATAGGCTATGAAACTTTTGTTCACACATATCACTATGCAATTATATATTTAATGAACAAATCAATTACTAATGGCAGAGTCATAAGATGGTTATTGCTTTTATAAGAATTCAACATTACCATTCTAGATAGGCCTAGAAAACAAAACACAGTAGTTGATTTCCTATCTAGACTCCAAAACATCCAAGACAATACCTCAGTTGAAGATCAATTACCTAATGAATATCTTTTTGCAATTTCTACTCAAACTCCTTGGTTTGCTGATATTGCTAATTATTTAGTTTCAGGGAAATTTCCTTCAATAATGAATGCAAGAAACAAAAGAAAAATAATTTATGACAGTGAAAAATATTCATGGGTTGCTAATGAGTTATACAAGATAGGTCTAGATTTTACCATTAGGAGATGTGTTCGGGAAGATGAGGTGCCTGAGATTCTCAAGGCATGTCATAATGAACCTTGTGGCGAACACTTTGCTGATAAAAGGACAGCCTATAAGATCCTTCATTTGGGATATTATTGGCCATCCCTTTTCAAAGATGCTAAGGAGTATGTTAAAAGGTGTGACAGTTGCCAAAGGGTAGGGAAACCTTCTCCTTCAGGTGAGATGCCATTGCAGCCTCAGGTACATATTGAACCTTTTGAAAAATGGGCTTTGGATTTTGTAGGACCTATTATTCCTCCATCAAGACAAAAGAAATATATATTAGTTTGCACTGATTATGTTACTAAATGGGTAGAAGCTAAGCCATTACTTGTTGCTAATGAAGCATCTGTAGTTACTTTTCTTTTTGAGGATATTTTTACTCGTTTTGGTGTCCCAGGGGAAATTGTTACAGATCAAGGAGCTCAATTTACATCAAGGCTAGTGGAGCAAATGATGGAGAGGTACAAAATCAGGCATAGAAAATCTACTCCTTATCATCCACAAGCAAATGGTCAAGTGGAATCTACTAATAAGGTCATTGAAGGAATCCTAACAAAGATTGTCCATTTACATAGAAGAGATTGGGTAGATAGGCTTCCTGAAGCCTTGTGGGCCTATAGAACTACATGGAGAAACACAACAGGCCATACTCCTTATGAACTTGTTTATGGAAAGCAAGTTTTTTTTCCCATAGAGTTCCAGATTCAAACTTTCAAAATGGAAGTTCAGCTAGGACTTGATCTATCAGAGGCACAAAAGCACAGATTGGAGCAGATTAATGAATTGGATGAGATCAGACAAGATGCAGTTCAGAAAACAAGTATAGTCCAACATCAAAGGACTAGATGGCATGATAATTACATCAAGGAAAAGAAATTCAAAGAAGGTGACTGGGCTCTCTTGTTTTATTCAAAGTTCAAGGATTTCCAAGGTAAATTCCAAACACATTGGCTTAGGCCATATGAAATTATAAGAATTTTTGACAATGGAGCAATACAAATCAGGGCAATAGATGAATAAGAGGTCACTTTTCTTGTGAATGGTCATAGATTGAAGCTGTATCACAAACCACTCTCAAGAGAAGAATTTGTCAAGAGATTCCAGGAAAACAGTGATGTGAAGTTAATGAAGAAGAATTTTTCTTCTTCGTCAACTTAATTAAATTTTCTGAAGTCAGATGATTAAAAATATATATATATATATATAAACATGAAAACCAATCACTGATTGGCATGTTTATACAGAAAAGGTGGAGTGAAAATCAGAATCTTTCTGACACTCTAGCTTTTCAAATATGTTCTTTCTACAAGCGGTTATTACAAAATCATAAGTGCAGATCCATTTCACTTATGATCCATCTCACTCCATTCATCCATACTCCATTTCATTCATTCATCCACACTTCATTCATTTCACTCCATGGTCCACCTCATTTCCATCCTAGATTTTTAAGTTTGATGTTTTTCTGCAATTGAATAATACACATCATGAATTGCAGGCTACTTTTCATACTCCACTCCACTTCATAAGTTGTGATCCATTTTACTCCATTATTCACTTCATTCATATTCCATTACACCATATTTCATTATCCATTTTTACTCATTCCACACAACATTCCATTCATGCTCCAAACCATTCCATTTCATGTTTCAAGTCTTCTACACGTACATTCTGCAATCAGTCAGACATTCTACAGCCATACAGACATTTTGTAGCCAGAGATCCTGAAGGCACTGTCCAGTAATTATTTGATCTGCAACAAAATGATCCTGCATATCCATGACAGCAAGAAAAATCAAGGGAGTTATGAAGACTCAAAGATTAATGATTTTCAGGGGAGAACAAAGCATATGAAGATCACAAAAATCAGAGGAAAGGCAAAGGTAAAAGTTATGAAATTATTATAATGATAGATCATGAAAAATTTTAGTATAGTTAAGTTATGTATAATTCAAAAAGTTGTTTTAATTAATTGTGTTGATCATGCCTAACAAACCTCTCATAAAAACTTTGGATAAAATTCCTTCTATTCCGCCATTCCAAATCCCATATCTTATCATCATTTAAAAACTTAACGGTTAAAGTACTGAGGTGATTGGATTAGTCACGTCACTAGGCCAAAGAATTTAATGATGATTTTGAATTTCCTACGAAATATCTCTGCGATCTTTTCTTCCAAGATATTTCCCAACTCATTAATTAGTTTACATCACCCTCACCTCATTATACTCATTCCGTAACCACTCCATATCATTCTTTCCCATAGACAACTCTTAACCATTTCGGTCTGTAAAACAGAGGAAGCATCTGTGGGGAAAAAACATCTCTTTAACAGTCATTTTCACCGTGAGCAGAGGAGCAGTAATTTGAAGATTTGAAAGAAAAACTATGGGTCTCATAGTGAGGACTGAACCGGTTGGACCTAAGTACTTGGATGGGTATCCACAAATCAGAGAAATGTTACAGCAAGCCGGGTGGTTGCAATTTTTGGAGAAATTTATTGGTTTTTACAAAGAGGTGACTAAAACATTTGCAAGGTCCTTCAATGGAGCCGAGGTCGAAATAAGAGACATTAAATTCACTGTTACAGAGGCTTTCATTACAGAGGCAACAGAACTACCTAGACAAGGAGAAAGGTGGTTCAAAAATAGAGAATTCCATAACGATACATGGAAGCAAATACTCAAGTCACCAGGTATGGATGTTTCCATTTTTAAAAAGGGTATTCCTAGCTCGGCATTAAAGAATAATTAGAGGAACATGTTACTCATTTTGCAAAAATTTATCACTTGTGAAGGTAGATTTGGTACCTTCTATGTTTACCATATTCGGTTAATGATGCATTTCTTAGAAGAAGAAATCAACTTGCCCTTTTTCTTGCTTCATAGTTTAAAGAAAATGGCCTCAAGTGTTCAAAAGAGAGTACAATTTCTGGAAACAACCTTATACCACCATGGTTTAGTCAAAATCCTGATTGAATATCATTTAAGAAAAATGGGAGATAATTGGGATGAGTTCTTAGTGAGAAATCACTTTGAAGAACCTAAGGAACCTCCACCTGAAGACAAATCTACAAAAAGAAGCAGAAGATGGAAAACCTCCAAAACTGAAACTGAAACTGGTAAAACAATACAAGAGGATAATGAAGAAATGATTTTTGATAAATTGGCCCAAATTAAGAAGCAGCTTAAGAAAGAGAAGATAATAAGGAAATCTGCCAGAGAAAAAGGAGAAGGGCCATGTCAACCAAGACGGAGCCACAGAATTAGAGGGATACTAAAGAAAAAAGATGTTAGACAAACTAGAATTATAAAAATTGAGGATGAAGAAACACCTGAGCATCAGTATGAGGAGGATTTTGATGAAGAAGCTCCTGAAATAGACCCAGCGCAGCAAGAAATTTACAATTATGTTGAGACACTAGAAAAGAGAGCTTCAGAAAGTAAAGACAGAACTCCTAGTCCACCAAAATCTGCAATTGATATCCTAAGAAGAGATAAATATGAGTTAGAAGTACTCAATAGGCATATCAAGAATGAGAATGAAATTCTAAGGGAGCAGATTAAGCTGAAAACTGATATGAACTCAACTCTGTCTCTACAAATGCAAAAGTTGTACAAGGCCAGTGAAAAATTGAAAAAGAGAAATAAAAGGTTAACCAGGGCACTCACAAATTTGAGATTAAAGTTAGTCATAAGGAAGCCCAAAAGGCCATTGACTGCTAGAAAAAGCAGAAGAAGAGGGTTGGATGTCCTTGCAGAAGTCTCAGAGTTCATGGAATAGTTGCATGAGGACATGCAAGAACCTAGCAGTGGGGGTATGTTGAGCTTCAAAGATGTTCTTCTCTTCCACCACATTCCACTTCATTTCCTTTGTCCATTATTAATTTCAGGCTTAAATAATCAATAAGATTAGTTAAAATTGCTTTGATATTGTATATAATGTCTAACTTGCTATGTTTTCATGATTTCGTTATTGTAGTACTTTTTTACTACACCTAGCTACAGAATGCAGACATTATGTAGCTAGTTTCTGATTCTGTAGCTGTCTTCATGTCTACGCAGGTTTTAGATTTCATCTAAGGGAAAAACACATATGTTCATATTCCACATCATTCCCTCATCATTTTTTGCTCCCCACGAAGTCTGAGTTAAAGTATCAAAGCGGTTATGCACGAAGAAGAGAGGCAGTTTCCTATCAAAACACGGACTCTACAGATGTCCGCAGTAAAGCACAAGACTGTTAATAAGAGTTTTAATTTGATTAGGAATGGGAAAGACACTTATCCATGTTTTTCTCAAGAATTAGTTATGTAATTTCATTATAAGTATGACTCGGGAGACCGAGAAACTGTTGGTTAGATTTTGTTTCTGCTGCTAGATTTTGGAAGGTTGTAAATACTCTGTTTTGAAGAATTTCTCCTTTAATGAAAGAGACATCATTTTATTGCACAAGCTGAGTCAATCTTGAGTAGATACATGTGTTGATCCGGTGGTAGAGGGCCCCTACTGCCCGTGAAGCGTTATTAATTTGGTTTAGATAAGTAGCCGTAGCTTTGTTTCATTCTCAATTTAAATAGTTTTCTGAACTTTGCTTACATTTGATACTACAGTTTAGCTTTGTTCTCATGAAGTATTCCAAAATATCACTAATCCGGAACGAGGCATAATTGTAGAAATTTCTAACTTTACTTTTTTTTGTGTTCAATTGTAATTAGTTGTTACAACTAGTCCTATTCTCATTAATCTCTTCCAAAATATCACTAACTCTGGATAAGACTTAGTTGTAGTGTTTTGGTTTACCTGCGTATTGTTATGTTTTTATGCCCATTTGCACTGAATGATACATCCAGACTTGTTTGTACAAACTATTCCAAAATATCACTCATCTTGAACAAGACAGGGTTGTAGTATTTCATAGAATTAGTTGCATTTTAGCTCAGTCAATACTCCGGAGGTAGATGTCATTCTAGTTTAATTCTGTCACTATATTTCAAGCTTGATAATGGTACTCTAGTTTCACTTTTTTCACTGTATTAGTATCATTCTAGTTCAGTTCCAATTCATTCCAAGTTAGATAATAGCACTCTAGTTTAGTCTTAGTTCACTGTATTAGCATTCTAGTTTAGTTGTTATCCATTGCATTTTAAATTGTATTAGTTGTTAAATTTAGATACCACGATCTTCATTATTTACAAAATGTTCTTGTTCTGAATTCCTATTAATACATCATCATATGGACAGGAACTACCAATAACAGTTTAAGGCCTTGAGTATTTTGCAACCTTTTTACAATTTCACAAACAAGCCTTTTCTCAAAGACTATTCTAAAAAGAAATCTATAACTTTTGAATAAGGCCTAGTAGTGCTAAATTGAGTTGCAAAATAGAATTAGAAGTTAGTTTAGAGTAGAAATCTTATTGTGCTACAAATGTTCTTTTCCAATTATGTTCCAACAAACCTTTAACCATGGATGAGATTTTGTAACATTGTAAGTTGATTGTTGACTTAGGAAAACCTCAATTGCACTAAAAACTTATCCTTTTCTCAAGCTATTCCAACATATCTCTAAATTAATGAATTGGATGAGTTCATGATATGGGTTACTAACTTCATGTTGTGATTTGTTTCTTTGCTATGAGTCCTTATCAAGCTTTGCATTTTTTGTCCTCTAGTGCACACCTAGTTTAGAATAGTTTCACTCTGTTTTAGTGTAAACTTCTTAGCTCTTTTTCAACATAAAAACCATAAAACCAAAAACATCATAAACACACTAAACACAATGTAGTGAGAAAAAGATACCTAGGCACATACAGTGCACCACACTTCAGCATTTTACTAGCCCTGGTTGACAATTAATGACCTCAATTTAGGAACACTAAGTTGAGCACAACAATGGTGTTGACCTCTGAGGTTTTACCAAAATATGGGGTAGGATGAGGAGCAGAATCATTGGAAGAATTTGATTTTTGCTTCCCAGTGTTGGAAGAGGGAGACTTACGTGAAGTCTGAGACACTGAACCAATAATGTCGTTGACGGATGGGGTGGTCAGGGCTTTAGAAGTCCCAGGGCGTGGGGCATCAGTCAAGATATCATACAATATGCCCGACTAAGAGTACACTAAATCAAGGTATTGGGCATGAGAAATGGCCTGTTCCTCGGTGACACATGCCCCCATGGCTATGTCTTTTGTAATCTGATTGACAAAAGAGGTAGTGAACCACTGGGTAAGAAGTTGATCAGGAATTTCGAATTTGATCAGGTGATGACGACGTCTCCATTCATGAATGTAGTCTGAGACATGGGTAGCCCAGTCCTGTTTCAAGGATGTTAGGAGATGCGTCTCGGCTTCATAAAGAACCAGTAACTGGAAATGAGTAAGGAATGCCATAGCGAGAGAGTTTAAATCTTGAAAGATACCGTGAGACAACTCGATGTACCACTTAGCAGTAGCTACAGTGAGAGTTCGCTGGAAAAGAAGGATTCGAATATAGTCATCCACCCAAGAATTGGAAGAACACCATAAATGGTATGCCATAACGTGTGCTTGGGGGTCTTCTCCAAACTTGCTCTCAAACTTGGGGCAATCACCAAGAACCTTGGTTGGAACCGGAGGTCAATAAGGATTATGAAGGATTGGATCATTTGTTAATTTGGACACATCCGGTAATTCCAACATGGCAAGAAAGGGTAATTGAGGGTTGAAAGGCATAGCAGGTCCTCGATAAGGACCCGTATCCACATTCCATCCTGGTTGAGTGTAACTCTGCCCCCATTGGTTCTATCCTGAAGGATTCGAACCATAAGGGGTATAAGTCGAATATTTCGGCTGATATGGTGGTTGAGGACTAGGATACAGAGGTTGAGGATACTGATTCTGAGTATATGAGGGTCCCGATTGAGCAACATAAATATTTTTTTGCGGAATGTAAGTATGGTCTGGCGGTTGTGGGTAATAAGCAGAACCTTGATGCGCATTGTATATGGGTCGATATTGACCTCGAGGGTAATAAGCGCCTTGGGGTCAAGTGGGCTGCTGATAAGTAGGGCCCTACTGAGCTGGATAAATCGGGTGCGCAGATTGACCTGACTGTGGTGTAGAGTAGAGCAGTAGTTGAGGAGGGTGAACTTTCTGTGTAGGTTGTCACTGCTGAGCAGGTTGACCTGACTGATGAGGGCCACCAAGTTTCCCCTGCGAAGCAGGTTGGCTTGATGGTTGCAATGGGCCAGGTTGTGCCTGATGACTAGGTTGACCTGGAGCAGGACCATAAGATGGCCCTGGCTGTGATGGACCAGGTTGTACCTGATGACTAGGTTGACCTAGAGTAGGACCATAAGGTGGCCCTGGATATGCAATATTTGGGCCAATTGGAAGATATGGTTGTTGTGGTTGCATGAAAGGTTGCCCTTGAGATGGATAAATTTTCCCCCCAGGACCGTATGAAGGCCCTGGTTGATATATCGGTTGCCCAGCAGGTCCTTGGGGTTGCCCAGGTTGAATCATAGGCTGACCTTGTAAAGGTTAGTCTTCTGGATTGTAAGACTGCCCTTGTGGGCCGTAAAATAATCCTTGTTGGACCGAAGGTTGTCCCTGAAAGGGTTGTCCTTGTGGGTCATAAGCATACCCTTACTAAACCAAAGGTTTTCCCTGAAAGGGTTGTCCATGTGGGCTGTAAGCATACCCTTGCTAAACCGAAGGTTGTCCCTGAAAGGGTTGTCCTTGTTGGTTAGAAGGTTGCACAGGCAAGGTAGGTCTAAAACCAGGAAGGAACTAATAAGCTTCAGGAGCAGGCAAATAGATAGGGTTTCCATGCTCATCATAATGAAGCGGAAGTGAATAAATTGGGTTACCGACCGCGTCATAATGAGAAAGATAAGGATCACCAAAATTCTGAGGGGACTGGTAAGTCTGGGAGCTCTGCTGCAGAACAGCCAGTTGATACTCCTCGAAATAAAGGCCATCAGGAATCGCCATGGCAATGGAAGTCTCTATTGAAGGCGAAGCCCCTTACGACTGAGTGGTGACAACCGGTGCCGATGCAGCCATGCAAACAGTAGGTCTAGTTGGGACAGACGTAACAAAAGGCATCGACAAGATAGGTGTCGTTGGCGACATCCCTAATGATGGAAGGACCTGCCCCCTTGACGGAGTTGATGCTGCCATGGAGGTAATACCGGCCATAATCTAACCCAAAGACCTATATCCGGCTGGAAGTGACATCGATGGTGAAGATTGAATAGATTATTGAGGGATTTTTTCCTAGAAAAGTTGGTATTCTTCATCAGAAACAGGAATCCCCTCACTACCAATAGGACCAGACAAGTCCATGTCTGAACCCGTCGTGAGATCTTGTAAAAGACTACGGGGACTATGAGGTATGATAGCATCCAAAAATGGCAATCCCGATGTAAGAAGGGGAAAATGTTCCCCGACCCCAAACCCAAACCAAGCGTTTGAAGGAGGAAAAGTGAACTCAATTGGTTCTCCAAAGGGGTACTCTAACAGGAGAATAGGCTGCTAAAGCTCGGCAGACCTAGAGGATTGAGAAGTTTCAGATGAATCGTCCGAGAAAGGACTACCACTAGATGAAACTGATGGTTCTGCCACTATGACTGTAGCACACTAGAAAAGGAAAAGAGATCGAAAATTAAGACTCTTGGATAAAAACCAAGGCAAACAAAGACAAGCCAAGCAATCAAAATTTAATGGGCGTGTAATCGTAGGTAGTTTATTTTACCACATTGAAACCAAAAATTCACCATTTCATGTTTTAAGAGTGAAGAAACAAGCAAAGGATGACTCTAGTCACTTTCAGTTTTAAGCGAGCATGAAAGGACAAGTGCTCGATGATCTTTTCAAATTTATGGAGTCAGTAAAGATCGAAAATGACTGCTCAGGTAGTCTAGGTAAATGGGCGTACCAGGTTTCTGTGAACTTCCATATACACCTTGGTGATCAAATGAAAGAAGAATGACCAAGGACTTGACGCATGTGCAGGTATTCTCCCCGAATGTTGTGTTCGGTGTATCACAGTTACAAGGCAACAGACTCGGCTTCCTACGGATAAAAGGATTGCAACCTAGAGGGGTCTCCCTTTATATACTCAACGGTATGGGGAGCGCAAGTCCGTACTAGTGTTGTCTGAAGCCAGATGGCGAGCGACAGCTGTTAGGTTTAAAGACGTTGGAACACGTCTCTAACTTAGACCACTAGATGTTTCTTTAGGTTTCAATGTTGCCTTAGGTTAATTGAGTAAATTTTAAGTTGATCTTGTATTTATATTTCAATTCCAAGGTCCTACCGAATGTTGGATCTCAAAAATCCCAAAATGCCAGCTACATGCCAAAAAATGCCATTTCGTTAATTGAAAATCTATCTACGAGAAGGTTAGGAGTTTTCAAGTGATAGAAAATAATGAGAACATGAGGAAACATCCACTACAGTATCTGATGCAAGCTAATGAAAATGAGAAATCTTTCCTAGACTGTCCAATGCTAGATATGTGAAAGACTTTCAATTTCACAATGAAAAGAAGAATGCAAACAATTTTTTTTTCAATGTAGTAGAGCAAACAATGCACTAAATGACATTAAAAACAAACCAAAACACTAGTTCGAGAACGTTAATGCGAGAGTCGAAGCGAAACAATTTCAATCAACCTAGAAAAAACATAACATAACTCAAACCAATGTTGCAATCTCTCAAATTGAATAAATATTTCAAAATAGACCCATACAAGCAGTGTGATCTATGCCTGGAGTGTTAAGAAGAAAAATTGAACGAAAGAGGCAGGAATAATTCAACCAATGCAATCACTCAAACAGATCAAGGGAGCTGAATGAAACCAAAGTAGGAAAGAAGTTGACTGCGAAACAAAAGGCTCAAACTCCTATAGGAGGCTCAGCATACAAAAGCACTTAAAAACCCTAAGGCTTCAATGCTGATAGGAAATGGACAAACATCTAAAGGAAGGAAGCTGATCACAATAAAAAAACAATCCCAAAGCACTCAAGACATACTTAAAAATAACCCAAAAGCAAAAGTACTAACCAAAAATATTCCAAACAGACCAAACCCTAAAACCTACAGGGGTCGGTGCGGTTGTTTGGTTGTAATCAACACCAAACAGGGGATGGTGCGGGCACAACACTAGCAACTAGCGCCAATCAGCACATCTGTCTAAACAGAAAACGCGCCAAGCCAGTTCACTCAGGAAAAAGGGAAAATTTTTAAAGACAGAGGTTAAATTCGATCCTCTGGGGCTAAACAAGGGTCTTAGACTTAGCAAAATAATTAGAAAAGGAAAAACAAGCAAGCAAAGACAAAAAAGAAGACCTAATGGGTGAAAGAAAAAATCACACTGAGTCCCCAGCGGAGTCACCAATTTTTTGGTGAGGTAAATCCCCTCTGCGGACAGAGGCAATCCCACTATCCCTAGAGTGGGTCTAGCCACAAACAAGACAAGCTATAATATTGATTCCTAGTTAACAAATGGACAAAGATTCGATAGATGACTTACTGAAGGTCCTATGCTATTGTTGTCATCGAAAAGAGTGGCTCACTACTCGCTCCTAGTTTGACGGATCACGATCCGCTGGCTTTCACACTCGAACACCTGCACACACACAAGAAACAATGACAATATACAACATACTAATTCACATTCGTAACTATTAGTCAGTCGAAGAGGACTAAATCAATTGCATTAAATCAACAATGTAACAAAATTATGGAACCAACACCATAGTCGAGTATATTAATAAATGAAAGGAAGAGTATAACCAAGCTTCGACGTGCGGTCTCCTCCAACAGGGTTTAAGCGGAGCGCATCTCACAAAGGCTCATCGGGAATTCAGATGGGACTCTCTCTACGTATTCCTCCTTGGTTCTACCTTCTAAATAGCAATTACTCAGCTATAGCATTCTTCTCCAAGTTTAGCTCCTTTGCTATATGTTCAACTAGCTTTCATAAAGGGAGAAGGCCTATTTATATAAAGGGAGAGGGAGAGGTTAGAATCCCTATAATTATGGAAGGGAGGCCTATCTTTAAGGAGTGTTCCATGGGAGGTGGAAACCACAGCCTAAAGAGACAGATCCGTGGCTGACCAACTTAACCACCTCCAGTGACTCATCCCTAAGGTGGTTAGAAGGAAACATCCGCCTCTAATTTTTAAAAACATCTTTAAAAAAGCTTGGCGGGGACGCTGCATTGAGACAGAGTGCCAGGTGGTGCGGACTCCAGTGTAAATCTTCCACATCGGCGTGAGGCGTGAACTGGCCATCCGCGCCAAGGCCAAAACATAGGTTTTGTGTGCTTTTTTGAGGAAATTTCCAACAAGAGAAATGATGTCCTTATGCAGAAGGATACAAAGAAGGTGTTTGCAAAGTATGACACTGCTCACAAGTCACGGGAATGACCCTCCAATATGTGGGGCGAGGGATTTCAGGGATGGTGACAAAATGTTGTGTAACACTATAAACATTTAAAAACAAAGAGGACCAAAATAAACCAGCATTCAATATTTTATGTGTCATTATTTTCCAACTATAATGGCCACCACCAAGACATCCATGATATTCATTGAAAATTTCTACAGTATCCCCTTCTGTCAAACAAAGCAACAAAATACCAGAAGGATCCTACCAATGCAGCCTACCATTAGTTATTACATACATATGGGCTTTGACTCTGAGATATTTGTACTTTGTTCTATCTAAAGAAGTAGGACAACTAAGAAAACATAGATAATGGAAAATATCTTTATACCACTGAGAACAAAGGTACTTATATTGAATTCTATGATCAAAACCTTTATCCTTACCTTTCTCTTCTGTAGTCTTAGATTCAGTAACTTCGGGTTGAAAATTGATTCCCATAGCTTTATAATTACCCTCTATCAATTTTTTTCTAATCCTTGTCCCTTTACCAACTTACTTGGTTCCATGTCCATGTCATACTCTTGGATCTTTGTTATCCATTGTCCTCTTTTTCCATCATTTTCACTCTAAGTTAGCACATCCTTAACATCAACATTACGAACATAAGAAGTAATATGTGACTAAATAACATAAACCCTAAAATACTTCAATGCTTTTACCAGAGCATAAGCTTAATTTTCAAGGATATTATACTTCAGCTTTGCATCCCTCAACGCTCTTCTAAAAAATGCCATTGGTTGCTCCTTATTATCTTTGTTTCTCTGCAGAAGAAAATGAAAATACTTGAAAATATTTTTATAATATAGACTCGCCAATACTAAAGCTTCTTGAAAATCCTCTTTAATTCTTGCAAAATATTCCCTGGCAGTCACAGTCCATCTAAATTTTGAATCCTTTTTCAACATGTTAGTGATCTCCTTTACAATTTCTGCATAATTTGGGATAAATCTCCTGAGGAAATTTATTTTTCCCAAAAATATTTGGATCTCCTTTTTACTCCTTGGCAGAGATATATTTTTAATTGCTTCTACCCTTTTTGGATCAATCTTAACTCCTTTTCTAGATACAATATGCCCAAGTATTTTTCCCTATTTTAAAACAAAATGAGACGTTTTAGGATTTAAAGATTTGCAATACATTCAACACTTTTCAAAAGTATGCTTCAAATGCTCTTCATCTGATCTAGAGAAAACTATAATGTCATCTAAATATATTACCACAAACATCTTTTTTTCAACTATAATGTCATCTAAATATATCCATAGCCCTCTGGAAAGTAGCCTCAGCATTCATTAATAAAAAAGGAAACTTTGCATACATGAAATTTCCCCATGGGGTTGTGAATGCTATATTTTTCTGATCCTCCCGATGAACTGAAATTTGGTTGTAGCCTGAAAATCCATCAATCATTGATAATCTAGAAGATCTTATTACTCTTTGTAAAATGTGATCCATATTTGGGAGAGGATAAGTATCCTTCAATGATGTTATGTTCAAGTTCTGAAAGTCAATACACAAATGAATCTCCCCATTCTTCTTCCTCATAGGTACTAATTTAGCCACCCAATATCTAAGAGAAACAATTATTTTTTCCTATAACAAATTTTTGACTTCCTTCTTAATTGATGGAAAAAAAAAAAGATTTATCTTCCTCAACTTCTGTTTATATGGCTTAACTCCTGGATTTAAAGTAATTTTATGTTGCATAGTGTTGGTATCATAATTTTTCAGTTCTTCATAAGACCATGAAAACACATCAACATATATCTTGAAAGGATCTACATACCTCTGCTTATATTCCTTTGGAATGTCCTTTTCCAGTATGACCAACTTTGGTTGTTTATCTGTTCCAAGGTTGCAGTCTTCAAGATCATCTTCCAAATTTGTTTTCTTTTCTTTAACAACAATATCATTTGTATTGAATATTCTTTCTAGGGGTACCAACCCTTTAGGGATCACATGGTTTTTCAGTTGCAGTATTTTCTGACCTCCCATGGAGTTCTTTAAAGGAAGCTCATTGTTTGGTTCTTCTTCTTGAACTCCTTCAATTTCGTCCTCCTTATCAATCTCTAAATTCAAAAATTCACCTACCATTTCCATAAATATTTTAATATATTCTTCATCTTCAAAAATCTGCCAATATTTTATATTGTCTAGAATGGAAGGTCTACTCTTGATCTCAACTTTATGTATGAGCTTGGGATTTAGTGGAGGCTTGAAAGTACTAGTTTCAATTGCCTGTGAGTCAGCTAATCGGTTTCCTTCCCTTGGTAAAAAAATGTACATTAAAAGCAAAAAATAAATTATCTACTAAATCCCACATTTCATTTTTGTAGGCTTTAAGCCTTGGATTTTTTACTTGGCATTGGTTCTTGATTTGTTTAACAACCAATTCAAAATCCCCAAAAAACATAAATACATTGTATTCCTAAGTTTCTTGCAGCTTGGAAACCAAGAACCAAGGCCTCATATTCAATAATATTATTTGTGGATTCAAAATCTAATTTATAAGAGAAATGAATAATATGACCTTTAGGGGAAATAATAATAACCCCAGCTCCATTCCATTCTTTTGAATATGCACCATAAAAATAAATTTTCCAAACTCCAATTACTACTAATTCCTTGCTTTTAATTGTTGAAGGTGCCTGCACTTACATATCTTCAGCAATTTCCTGAGATTCCTACAACATAAAGCAATAAAATTCATCATTTTCCTAACTATAAATAGGAGAGTTACTTGAACACTCCTTGGTAATGGTCTTCATAAATCTAGTATCTCGATATAACCTCCTTTCTTCCCCACAAAAAAATGGAATAATAGCATATGTAAAATCCAGTTTGAGAACTCCTCTTAACTTGGCTCCCCATGATCTAGAAGGAAACATTCCAAAACGAGCTTGAATATCTGCAACATCAAAATCCATCACAATACTCCTAGAAGGAATCTAAGCCAATGAAACCACCAAATTTAATAAGCCCCACACATTTGACATTTTTTTGAATCAAAAGAGAAAAGGTTTTTGTATGGTTTTGTACTTTTCAGATTGAGTTGTTTCCTAACTGAAAGGGGCATTAAATTATGAGAGGCCCCTGAATCCAACATACAATTATGCAGAATGAAAGTGTGCATGAGAAGAGAATATAAAAAGGAGGTGTAGAAGAATCAAGTTTTTCCACATGAGGGCCAAACATCACCACTGACCTCTCTTCCTGCAAATTTATTGCATCAACTGAGTGGTTCTCCTGAGACAGATTTATAAAATCAGAGACTTGCTTTTTATAATCAGGTGTTTTCACCAACTAATCCAATGGAATTGGAATTTTATTTTTTTCTATTTATTTTAATAAATTAAAAGAATGAACCTCCTTGACAGTTTTCATTTGTTTTTATTCAGTTGACTTTTGTTTTGGCACATTTGGTGGGATGACAACAGGTTGCTGAATAGATTCATGCAGCACCCCTGTGTCTTTCTTACCTTTTTAACTTTCACCCCGCTTCACTTGGATTGTTGGGACTGTATTCAGTGGTTGTTTCCCTCTTTCTTTTTGCCTTGGATATTTTTGTTGGACTGCTTGAATAGATTGATCCTCTGCATTATCTTGGATTCTTGATCTCTTCCTCGACCTGAGATCATATTTTTTATGCAATTATGCTTGCATAAAATCTGTGAACCTTTTGCAATACTCTTCAATTTCTTCATCATCTAGAGCCACTTGGGGTTCCAAATTTTAATCTTCATTCATGGTTATCTCTCCTCCTTCTTCATACAAGGTATAAATTTTATTTTCCTTCTCTGTGATTTTCTTCCACTACTTCCTCTGGTTCATCTTCGATATACAGAAGTGGTTGTATACGATCTTGATCTCTTTTATCTCTCTGCATGATCTACAGTGGTTGTCTCTTGAACTGAGGATTAAATTATTTTTTTTCCTTCTTTAATTTTCCTTATAGGACTCTTATTTTTCAGTTCTAATTTCACAAGCTTATTTGACAAATTTATGATGACCTTAGTCATCTCATCAAGCTTATGTTCATGAGAATATTTAGGTTGAATAGCAACCTTCATTTCTTCCTTTCCTTTCTTATTGTCTTCAGTTTGATCCTTTGATTTGATCTTTCCTGTAGCAGATAGGTTTTCTTCTATTTCCAATGCATCAATATCGATTTGGTCCAAAGTATGGGATATCCTCTCCCTCAAAGTGAAACCAAAGTCAGATTCAAATGCTCCTACAAACACCACTTTTTCTCCTGTAGTTGGTGGTTTTATTTCTATATGAAGATTGTTATATAGTTTATTAAATATTTTAATAAACTCAGTCACACCTTCTAATTTTCTTTTAATGCCATTAAATACGGTCAAAAAATAATTGTGATCCTTCTTTTCACCCCATATTTGTGTAAATGCATTGTCCAATTATTCCTAAGTATGTTCAGAATTAGCAGGAAGTGTTTTGAACCAATTTCTTGCTTCTCCATCAAGTGACTACATAAACAGCCTCATTACCACATCAATATGTTCAACATTTAAATTTTCAGCAAAAACACAAAAAGATGCAATATGATTTTCAGTGGTAAGGTTATGCCCATGGTAAGAGTGGTTTAAAGAGTGTATTAGTCAAAAGGTTTGATGAGGCACGCTAGGACCATGGTGAGGCAGTGTTAAAGTATCTAGTTGGTGGATCTGCTATCTTGGTAACATTTTCAATTATATTAAGGCATTGCATTCGTGGGTTTAGGAAGATTTAATGGTTCATATTTGTTTAAAAGAAAATTTGGAATCGCCATATTTTGGTTTGGAATATGAAAAGGAGACCCTCCTACCTGAAATACAAATGGTTGATGTGGAATAACAAAAATGAAAATTGATTGATTGATTGACAGCAGGGACAGTCTGATGGAAAACTGAAAAATAATTGTTTTAATTTCTTCGATTTTTGGAAAAGAAAAGGAAAAATATTATTCTTCAAGTGTAGGTTCTGGAAAAATATTATTCTTCAAGTGTAGGTTCTGGAAAAATATTATTCTTCAAGTGTAGGTTCTAGAAAAATATTATTCTTCAAGTGTAGGTTCGCCAAGATTCCTAACAACTTCTTTTGAATGATAGAATCTTGGATATTGAGAGAAAGAACTAGTTCCAGGAGCTAATAAGGTAGGGTTTGGAGTTATCGAAGATTTTTCTCTCCAAACTCTCTGAGAAACTAATTTCTCTGGATCACAAAGGACAGGAGCCTTTCACTGTGAGGTATCAGACATTTTGTGAGGCCTTATAGGAGCCAGGACTACTTTTATTGGTGAGATACTTAGCCTAAACAATTTCTTTGCTAACCAGACAAAGAAATGACAAACAAGAAAATCCTAGGGAAAATGACTTCATTCTCTATTCCCTGACAATGGCACCAAAAAATTTTGTACCTTGGAATACAACCTCTGGATGAGGAGAGGTCAGTTCCCAAGTAATTTAATACAAACTATTGAAAAATCAATTTGTTGTCCCATTTGTTAAAACCCCAGAAATATTAATTTTAAAGACAATGCTTCCAAATCTACTATGGGGAAAAAAACCTTTCAAAGTGCCCTTTTGTTTATGAATATGATTTCAATGGAAGTACAAGAGAGAAAAAGAAGATGAAAATCTTTAGACAATAGGCTACTTAGAGTAGAATATTTTATCTTTAGCTTTAGTAGAAATATGGAATTATGATGGAATGCAATACAAAAAGTAGCACCATATAATTAAGGTTCTTTTAACTTCAACTTACAGAAATCAAAATTTGAAAAATTTGTAATTCTAAAGGCTAGCAGCTTCATTACTCCATTCTATAGAAGAAAAACAATATGATGAAAATATAACAGGAAACACATATCATACTCAAAAAGTGTCTAGAATCACTTCGTAATTTTATTAAAATCACCAAGAAGATTCAAAATACAAGGAACTTGTGCTTTTGGGGTCCAAAACTCGGAACCCTCATTTCTCCTTCCAAACTGTTTTTATACAAAATTACAAAAGAGACAGTTAAGAAATTGTCAACTGTCAAAAATTGTCTACTAACTAAATTGTTCTCAACACTACTTTTTCTTCCTAACATTATATTCTTGATGAAAATAGAAACGAAATACATTAATATATAATTTTTCGAAAACATTTTAAAAACTACTTCTACAATAGGTGTCATTAATTCACTGAGATTTTTTATACTCTGGTGCAGTCGAGGGTCCAGTTGTTGCGCTTGTTGTTGTAGGTGACATCCACTCTCTGCCTTGTTTCCAAATTTCCATATCTGCATTTGGACTCTTGAAAACTATGGTGTGTGCCATTCTAAAGTTAGTGATCCTGTTTTAGGTTGGATTGACCACAAAGAGAGTTCTCATTAGCCACAATAATTGAAAATATGTGTGCAAGTAGTTCACAATCGTTTCCCCCTTCAAAAATTGTTACCTTCTCATGTGAAGAGCCAATTTTTTCTCTTGGCTTCTACCAGCAAAGTCTCATATGTCTCCTAGGGAATTAAATTCACTGTTGATCCCAGCATGAAGGCATACCTACTCTAGTTATTTTATCAAAGTCATTATTGAACTTAATAACAGCCTCTTTAACCTCTGTAAATTTTGTTTCAGTTGTGTTCCTATACATATTCTTTAGAACCATTTTGTTAATTTATAAAACCAATTCATATCTATCTTCAATCTTTAATTCCCTTAACTCCAGTGATGATTTTGAGTTAATCATTTTCTTGGAAAATTGGGCACCCTGCTGGAGCTTTTGCTTGTTGGAAGCAATTATACTTTCCAAGTCTCTTACAATAGCCTTCTCTTAAAAAGTGGGGACCTTTTGTGATGGTGACACGATGGGAACCGACGAGAGTGATGGAGATCCACGTGCTCCTCTCTCTATGTGTTGAAGTATATTAGTTGCGGCTAGGGTTAGGTTTTTCTATTGACAGAAGCTACCGGATGACCGCATCCTCCCACAAACAGACCACTCATGACTTTGTAACCACCTTAGTATCCTCTATTGGGTCTGTCACATACAAGTCTACATCATTCATGGGCGGTTATCACAACTCGTGCCATCTATGGAGGAGGATTTGGTCGATTATTCTTTGGACTCTTTTGAAGGGGTCAAGATCCCGGGTCCCCCTATGCATCCTCTACAACCTAGCACCCCACTGGCTCTCAACATACCTGCTACCACATTTGATGGCCCCTTCTTCCCTTTTCCCTCTTCCATCCCGTTCCTCGGACCACCTCCCATTGACCTCCCCCTCATTACAGAATCTCCTCCATTTTCACTGGCTTATTTACCCCCCAACTTCCATGAATCCTCACCACCGATGAATTCAGCTGCTTTCTCCCCTGCTTCTTTGCAATTTCTCACCACATGCCTCCAGGACCCATCCATCCCACCTACTCAGGGTACCATTGGAGGGTACCCTCCTACATCCTCTACTCCAACCCTGTTTTCCCCACCTGATGCACCTCCCCCGCAATCTGGGCACACATCCTCTGGATGCTTATCATCACCTCTTGTTGTCCCTCTTCCAAACACCTATAAACCAACTACCTATGATCTGGGGATTGAATCTAACATCGGCCCATCTGGACCTAGCTCGGCCCCTGGAGGCAGTCGACACTCTAAGTGCATCAAACGAGGGAACACAAAGTTCGACCTTACCCTAGGTGACAGACTACAACTGGGAGAAGTAATGCATACTACAAAAAGGGTATTGGTTGGCCACATCCAGGGCCTCAAATACAATCTAAGTTGTTTGTGCATCTGACTTGCACCTCGGTCGACATCATTTTCCTATAATAAACCCTAGACTCTTCTAACCATGTTATTTCAGATTTAAATGCCATCTTCTTGGGTTGGAACTTCCATGCCATCGATGCCCGGGGTCGTTTTAGTGAAATTTCCCTCGGCACCAACCCCCGAACCATCAAAATACTCAATATCTGGGGTGGGGAGGGTTTCTTGGGCGCCGATGTATTCTCCACTGATATTGGGTTGGGATATAGGTTGATGAACATCTATGGTCCCTACAACGCCCGACTCGCCTTCTGGAATCACTTAATCAATCTTTCCTTCATGTCTGATCACAACCTTATTCTCGGTGGTGACTTGAATTTTTCTCTGAGCCTAGCGGAATCCTGGGGACCCATTGCAAATCCTAACCCTCTCACTATTGAATTTTCTCACCTCATTGAAGACCACCACCTTTTCGACATCCCCATGTCGTGTTATCATCCCACCTGGAGCAATCATAAGATTAGTGAGGCCTCTGTTGCCTGTTGACTGGACCATTTCCTCATTCATGAATCCTTAACACGCTCTGGGCCACTATACCGATAATGGGTAGGTTCTGGGGGTATATCTGACCACTCCCCCATTTATTTGGAGTTGGCCCCTCCTCTTGGCAAATCTAGCGGCCCTTTCAAGTTTAATGCTACTTGGATCACCCACCTAGAGTACATCAACATGGTAACAAAATATTGGACAGCACACCCCTCGGATCCTGGATCCTCTCCTTTTGTGTCCTTATCTGCAAGGATGTCTGAAATCAAGAAACTGACCAAAACTTGGGCCAAGAATCCGAGGAAAAAGGATGAGGATACCCTCTTTAATGTTGAATCAGAAATTGCTACTTTGGAATCTACCTTGATGGAAGGCCCGACCACAAATGCCACTAGAACTCAACTCACTCTCCTTGAAGCATATCGGTCTTGGATTCTCAAGGATCGAAAGGAAACCGGGCACCTTAGGAGCAGAGTTACATGGTTAAAATCTGGGGATGAAAACACTAAATTCTTCCACCATTTTGTAAATGGTCGAAAGGCCATCCACACTATCTGGAAAATCAAGGATGAACATGGAAATCAAGCCCAAAATTTTCATCAGTTGGCTCACATGGGGTGGAACACTTTCGCAACCTATACAAGGCCCCTGCCAACACCAATCTGGTTGAAATTATAAATGTTGCAACCTTATTTCCTAGATTTTTGGACCATGAAGATGAAGATCACCTGACTCATCCTGTTACCATGCAAGAACTCCAGGACACCTCGAAATGGTTCCAGAAAGATAAGAGCCCTGGGCCTGGTGGCTGGCCTATTGAATTCTACATGGATTTATTTGATATTATGGGTCAGGATATCCTCAATTTGGTCGAAAAATGTTGCAAAACTAGAAAATTATATGACTATTTTAACACCACCTTCATTTCTCTCATTCACAAATTCGACGCACCTATATTGTTCTTTGATTACAGACCTATCTCTCTTTGTAACTACATTTACAAGATCATTTCCAAAATCATTGCCAACCGCATTAAGCCCATCCTCTCTAATCACATTTCATCTGAACAATTTTCTTTCCTCCACCATCGCCAGATTCATAAGGCCATAGGCACAGCCCAGGAGGCCCTCCACTCTGTTAGACCCCTGTATTTCACAGTATCACAAGGTGACTTATCATTTATTATATTTTTCATACTGAAAATAATATTCTATGGCTATCATTTATTTTCAAAGAAAGAAAGAGAGATCCTGACTATCAATAACATCAAATGAATCTATCTGCATTTTAATTCAGGTGAAAGAGGAAAGCATTGTTGATTAAGTGTGATGGTGAGCAAAATCCATATTGCCCCCATTCATGCCATCTACCCTCTTCCTACCCTTCATTTTTCCTAATCCTGAACTCCAACACTCTAAATACCATTTATCCCTTTTCATTTTTATTTTCCCTAAGTCATTCCCTTTTTATTATATGACGGCACACTCAAATTTCTTTTCGCATCGGCCAAATCCCAAAATCCTTTAATTGTCGTCTCCTACAAACCTTCTGAAATGCGATATGCGATGAAATGGGACCCATTCACCCGCCACACTTCCTTTCATTTCATTTCCCTTAAAATTCATTAAACGTTACCTTTCCACCTTTCCACTTCATTTTTCTACTTTACCTTTTTCATCACCATATCATTGTTTTCACTTACCATCTGCCTTCCCAATTCCCCGATGGCAATTAAAGTGGGGCCATTTCTCCCTGACACGTCACATTTTCCTCGCATTGCATTGCATCACAAATACCATTTTGCATACCGCAAAACTTAACTTACCGCATCTCTTCCAACCTTTAAATCTTGTGATTGTCGATGTGTGATAAATCTTAAGATTTTCGATTTTCTATGTGGGTCGAGTCCCAACTTACCTGCCACGTAACCTCCTTCTCCCCGCACTTCACACTTAGAAAATCTTAGAACTTACCTCCCGTTGTTCTTAACAAAACATTGTGATCTGCGGGCTTCATGTGGGCCCACCTCCTTGCCACATCATCCCCACCCTTAAAAAATCCCCACACCTATCCACCATCTCCACTCACCCCCTCCTCATCTGACAGTCATTGTTTCATTTCGCACTCCCTGCAGTCTTTGAAATTTAACCATGGGGGGGGGGGGGTCCGAAATGGGTGGTATCCCTTACCACTATCCCCGCTACGTGTCACCCCTCTGCTAAATCGCACCCCCCTTATCTGATACCACTTACTATCCACACACCCTCCAAAAACGGTTTTTTACTATTTAAAAAACCGCCCCCACTACTCCACGTCCGCCAACCAATGCCCTCCACTGTTGTGTCACGCTGACTCCTGTCTCCATGCCTCAAATAGCCATTCCATACCATGCCCATCCAAATTTTTGGATTACTACTATTCATTTCAAGACGAAGGAAGTGGGTTGTTCATTTCCAAGATCTGCCGCAACAAAAACCAGTGCAAAAGAGACTTAGGCAATTAGAAATAGAATTACAGTCAATACACTTTGCTCAGCAACCACTTCGCACCAAAGCAAAGCTAATACATCAGAGTCATCATTGCCTCTTCAGCATCATTCAAATTAGACTATGATTACTCTGCAATTAATAACGGACTACTACAACCATTGTCTTGGTTTGAGTTATCTTGTCACCACCTGCGGGGTTCCACTTGTCAAAGTTTTATTCCATCATAGCCTCTTTGTGATCCCAAGAGGAAATCCCTTCCTTATTTTGTATTTAATAACAGACTACTAAAGCCACTGTTATGGCTGAACTTGTCTTATCACCGCCTACATGGTTCCATTTCGCAAAGGTTTAGCTTGATTATAATTAAGAACTATCATTGTAACAAACAAAGGAACCGACTTAAGTTTTTGTATAAATACTGCATACATTAGCAGTATGAAGGAGGCCCGGAAGGGGAAAAACCATTGTAACAGACTCAGCAGGTTGTAAGCACTCTCTTTTGGATGAATGAATGAGTATGATGTTTTCTAGATTCTTGTGTTATGATCTGTGGTGAGGTGCTTCTCCCTTATGTAATTTGTCATTCTCCTGTTTTCTCATATTGTTTTCTTTTCTTTACTACGGATAGAAAATTTTGTGAAGGATTTATCATGGGGTACCCTACTCAATATTGAAATAGTACATTATGTTTTACTCTAATACTTGGATGCAAAATTCAAAGACGGCCTGCTCTACATCCGCGTTGAACCACCAGAATGCAGAATTCAGAGACGGTCTTCTCTGAATTCCCGTTGAACCTTAATCTCCTCCACTTTTCCATCTCACCAGTTGTAAAGATCCATTGACATGGATAGCTTTCCTGGTTGCACCTGACCTCAATTTTTCATCCATTTGAATATGTTTGCACCTTTTGACTCCATAGCCCAATGCTCCCCTTCTGTTGCCTCAACCAAATTTCCAAACAAACCCCTATGCACTAATAGCTAGCGTAAAATTCCCCTGTAAACAAAGCTATATCTAACAAAGAGAGCCCTCTCTAAGTCCAGGAAGACTAGGTCCTGGGGTCCAAAGCTGTTTGATGTTTCCCCCCGTGGTTCTGTCTTTAGCCTTCAGAAATTATGGGGTGATAACATAATGGCGACTTCGTTGGGGACTAAATTTATCTTCCTCAAAAAGCACATCAAAATTCATATCTGATTACTGATGGTGGACAGTGACCAGACACGAGAAGGCTGCATCATTCACTTGGCGACTCCATGATTCAAAGAACCCATCTTTTGAGCATTCATGGCGACTCCACAACATGCTAACCAGAGTTCCTGGTGAACAAGATGATAGGGTTTGTGGCAGACCTTCTTTCTAGTGAAGTTTAAATGCATTTAGGAATCAGTTATCAAAATTTCAGCTTGATGAACATTTCCTAGAGGTTGTCTTTCTTATTTTGAAATAAAGCAAATTTAGTCCTGAAGCTAAAACATGTTTTCTGGAGATAGTTGTTGAACGATATGAAACTAGTATTGAACTTTTGAATTCTAAAATTCAGTCATATAATTTTTGAGATCCTAAATAATTCTTGGAAAATCTGCCTTCTCCTAAGTAAGAGGAAATTTAACTACCTCTTAACTTACATATTGAGGATGATTGTGCTTTCAAGTACCAAACTGAAGATGAGGTTTCAAGGATTAATATTGGGGATACAACTCATCAACTAGTCATTGAAGGCCTAGAAGCAAAAATTTTACATCATGCTTTTATCGATCTTATAGCAGAGTATATGGAGGTTCTTTTTAGCTCAATTTTTCAAACATGTATTCTCTATAAGGATCAAATACACCAGCAGTTTCCATTTCATATTAAAATTTGATTATATGGACACATGATCAAGTTATACTTCTGATTTTCCTGACCAACAGTCAAGTTGTCCTTTTGTTTCTACTGCTACTTGACTGGCTACACTATTGTATCATCTAGAACAGCAGCAATTTCAGTAGGGTAGGGTAGGTAGGTGTGCAAATAATTTCAGTACTCTGAGCATTTTTTCCAGCTTAGTTCCATAATTTTGTTTCGTTTTCAGTTCAAGTATGTTCTGGAATTTAGTTTTGTAGAGAGTGTTAATTTCAGCTTGAATACTGACAGCCACAGAGGTTTTGTAGCATATTAAGTTGCAGATTTGGGATCATCCCAATGGATCAAGCCACTAGTCTACGGTGTTCTTGACACCTCCTGAAGAAGTTTCCATCCCCAGTTGGAGCCACTGTTAGACCCCTGTTTTTCACAGTATCACGAGGTGATTGATCATTGATTAGATTTTTCATACCGAAAATAATATTCTGTGGATACCATTTATTTTCAGAGAAAGAAAGGGAGATCCTGATTGTCAAGAGCATCAAATGAATCTATTTGCCTTTTAATTCAGTTGAAAGAGGAAAGTGTTGTTGATTAAGTGTGATGGTGAGAAAAATCCATACTTCCCCCATTCATGCCATCTACCTTCTACATACCCTTCATTTTTCCTAATCCTGAACTCCAACGCTCTAAATACCATTTTTCCCTTTTCATTTTTATTTTCACTAATTCATTCCCTTTTTATTTCATGACCGCACACTCGAATTGCTTTTCGCATTGGCCAAATCCCAAAATCCTTTAATTTTCGTCTCCTACAAACCTTTTGAAATGCGATATGAGATGAAGTGGGACCCATTCACTCGCCACACTTCCTTTCATTTCGATTCCTTTAAAAATCATTAAACCTTACCTTTCCGCCTTTCTGCTTCATTTTTCTACTTTACCTTTTTCATCTCCATATCATTGTTTTCACTTACCTTCCGCCTTCCCGATTCCCTGATGGCGATTAAAGTGGGGCCATTTCTACCTCACACATCACGTTTTCCCTGCATTGCATCGCATCGCAAATACCATTTCGCATATCGCAAAACTTAACTTACTGCTTCTCCGCCAACCTTTAAATATTGCGATCGTCGATGTGCGATAAACCTTAAGATTTGTGATTTGCAATGCGGGTTGGGTCCCACCTTACCTGCCACGTCACCTCCCTCTCCACGCACTTCACACTTCTCAAATATTAGAACTTACCTGCCACTACTCTTAACAAAACATTGCAATCTACGGGTTGCGGGCGGGCCCACCTCCTTGCCATGTCATCCCCACCCATAAAAAAGCTCTGCACCTATCCTCCATCTCCACTCACCCCCTCCTCATCTGACGGCACTTGTTTCATTTCAGACTCCCTGCAGCCTTCGAACTTTAACCATGGGAGCAGGGGGGGGGTCTGAAATGGGTGGGTATCCATCACCACCGTCCCTGCTACGTTTCGCCCCTCCACTAAATCGCACCCCCCTTCTCTGATACCACTTACTATCAGTAGCCCCTCCAAAAATATTTTTTTACTTTAAACAAACCACCCCTGCTACTCCACGTCTGCCAACCAATGCCCTCCACCATTGTGTCGCGCCGAATCCTGACACCATGCCTCACATAGCCATTCCACACTGCGCTCATCCAAATTTTTGGATTACTACTGTGCATTTCAAGAGGAATGCAGTGGGTTGTCCGTTTCCAAGCTCCGCCACAAAAAAAAAAAAAACCGGCGCAAAAGAGAGAGAGGCAGTTAGAAATAGAATTACAATCAATACACTCTTCTCAGAAATGGATTCGCACCAAGGCAAAGCCAAGATGTCAAAGTCATCATTTCCTCTTCACCATCATTCAAACCAAACTATGATCACTCTGCAATTAATAGCAAACTATTACAGCCACCCTCTTGGTCTGATTTATCTTTTCACCACTTGCGGGGTTCCATTTGTCAAATTTTTATTCCATCACAGCCTCTTTGTGATCCCAAGAGGCAATACCTTCCTTATTTTTTATTTAATAACATACTACTAAAGCCATTGTTATGGCCTAACTTGTCTTTCACTGCCTGCATGGTTCCACTTGGAAAAGGTTTAGTTTGATTGTAATTAAGAACTATCATTGTAACAATCAGAGGAACTGACTTAAGTTTTTGTATAAATATTGCATACATTAGCAGTATGAAGGAAGCCCGGAAGGGGAAAAATCATTGTAACAGACTCAATAGGTTGTAAGCACTCTCTTTTTGATGAATGAATGAGTATGTTGTTTTCCATATTCTTGTGTTATGATCTGTGTTGAAGTGCTTCTCCCTTATGTAATTTTTCATTCTCCTATTTTCTCATACTATTTTCTTTTCTTTACTACGGATAGAAAATTTTGTATATGATTTACCATGGGGTACCTTGCTTAGTCTTGAAACAATACATTATGTTTTCCTCTAAGACTTGGATGTAGAATTCAGATACGGTTTGTTCTAAATCCATGTTGAACCACCAGAATGCAGAATTTAGAGACGGTTTTCTCTGTGTTTCCGTTGAACCTTAATCCCATCCTCTTTTCCATCTCACCAGCTGTAAAGATCCATTGACATGGATAGCTTACCTAGTTGCACCTGACCTCAGTTGTTCATCCATTTGAATATGTTTGCACCTTTTGACTCCATAGCCCAATGGCCTCCTTCTGCTACCTCAACCAAATTTTCAAACAAACCCTTATGCACTAATATCTAGCCTAAAATGCCCCTATAAATAAAGCTATATCTAACAGAGAGAGACCTCTCTGAGTCCAAGAAGGATAGGTCCTGGGCTCCAAAGCAGTTTGATGTTTCGCCCCTGTGGTTCTATCTTCAGCCTTCAGAAATTATGGGGTGATAACACACTCTATCAAATGCAAAAATCTCAAGAGTATAATTTTAAAGTTGGACCTCGAAAAATCATTTGATGACTCCAATTATCTCTACATTCGAATGATTTTCACCCATTTGGGTTTCCCCTATAGTTTCATCAAATGGATCATGTGTTGTATCACTAATTTATTGTTCAATGTTCTCATCAATGGATCTGCCTCCAACTTTTTTCACTGGGAAAGAGGGCTTAGACAGGGTTGACGATTATCCCCTCTTCTCTTTCTTCTCATCATGGAAGCATTAAGTCGATTAATCATGGATGAAAAGAATCAGGGGTGAATCCAGGGCATCAAAATAGCGGATGGCTACACACTCACCCATCTTCTCTTTGTGGATGATGTACTCATTCTCCTTAATGGATCCATCGAAGACACCTTATCATTCTCGAAAGCTCTTGCATCATTTTGCAATGTCATGGGCATGGTCTGCAATGCACTCAGTTTGACCATATCAGTATCTAGATGCACTCCACAAGAAAGGGGACTTGCAATGAACATATTCTCATTAACCATTCTGGACCCTCTTGATGGTCTTCGGTACCTTGGCTTTCGGCTAAAACCCTATGATTATCGCATTGCTAATTGGACATGGCTCATTGCCAAATTGGAAAAAAATATATATTTTGCACCATATATGGTTATCTCGGGCTAGGTGACTCACCTTGATCAAATTAGTTCTAGAAGCCACCCCTATGTCTGGATTTCACTGACATGAATCCCCTGTGCAATCATTTCCAGAATTCAGCCGTTATGTTATTGATTTCTTTGGAATGGGAATCAGGACTTTCGCTTGGATCAAATGGGATCGTATGACCCTTCCAAAAAAGTGGGGAGGATGGTGGGATGGACAATAATGACCTCCAAAAATTTCTAGACACAAGTGGTAAACATGAAATACATTTGGCCCTTGAACATCATTGATTGGATCAGACGTCCTAATTGGACCCACCAGAATATATCAACCATTTGGAAGGTTGTTCTAACCTCTCTGTCGCACGTCCGAAGTGAACTGATATGGCGCATCAGATTCGGAAATCATGCCTGCATCAGAATTGAGCCATGGTCAGGGAGTGGGAATTCATATACTCTCCCCCATGAAATTATTGATCACCTATCAGGTCGCAGAATCTGTTTCATATCACAGATAGCTAATCCACAGATCTCGACACTCTATTTACAGGGTTGGAAATCAGCAGACCTCCTTGGCCTCCCTACTCATATGCATCAAATATGGAAGACTTTCACAACAGATTTATACGAAGCACACATTCGCATATGCCAAGGGGATGATGAATTAATTTGGGCATATTCTAAGTCCAAGCAATACTCTCCCAAATATGGCTACTTGTATATTTTCTCGGACCACTCCCACAACAGTTTACTTGGTGGTGAAGATGCTTATGGAAACTCAAAGCCCAGCCTCGCACCAGACTATTTATGTGGTGCATTTTAATCAACATTTCCCCTATGATGGATAATTTTCACAAAGGACCATATAGGGCCCTTCATGGTGCACCCTCTGTCAACGGGACACAGAATCATGTGATCATGTTTTTCTCAGTCGTCACATCTCTCGAGATTTATGGTAAATAATACTATCAAAGCTGCATATCAACATACAATGGACATGTCTAACCTTTTTTGGGGAATGGAAAAGCTGGTGGAAATCGGATTCTCCTCATAAAGCATGAAATATGCCTCTCCTTATCATCTGGGGGATCTGGCTGGCTAGTAACTACTCTATCTTTCAGGACCGACCTTCCCACTGGCACTCTATCACATCCTTCATCATATCTACCTACAACAGTATCCCTGATGACGACCACCCACACCCTCCTCGATCCATTATTCCTGAAGTCATAAATTGGCTCACCCTCACCCTCACCATATGAATAGTGAGTGACTCTGTCCCTTTAGTTCTTCGAGTTCGCTACCTCACCCTCCGTGGGTCGGGCGAGACTGCTTAACGCTACCTCTCCCAACAGTAGTCGGTCCAACACCAACAATAAAGGTAGAGGCAGCAAGAGCGAAGGCAAGGAAGACAGCCTTTAAGAAATCCAAAGCAAGGAGGAGGATAAAAACAGTCAAGACAAGGGCAGGAGAAAGTTGCAGAGCCAGAAGCTAAGGGAGCAGGAGAGAATAAATCCAAGGTATAAAGGGAAAAAAACTAAGGGGGGGGGAGGGGTGAGAGAAGTTCCATACGTAGCAAATAAAGCAACAAAGCAAGCAACAGATTAATCAACCTTGGGCACAATTTGATGGCTCGGCTCAACCCCAGGGATGTGGAGGAGGTGCTATCCTCCACCTCAACCTTCAGCACTCCTTCAAGAAAAAAATGGGTCTAGGACAGGGCACTAACAATTATGTTTAGCTCATCACTCTTCGCCACCTACTTCAGTTTGCATTAGAGCATGATTGTCACCATCTACAAATTTTTGGAGATTCCAAAATAATCATCAATTGGTTCAATAAATCTGCTACATGTCACGTGCACACACTACAGAGTATATTGGAGGATCTTTGGCTATTGAAAGCATAATTTTTATCCATTTACTATTCTCATATTTACAGGGAGCGCAACAAGATTTCTGACGATTTATCCAAGCAAGCACTGATCCAGCATCGAGGGCTATGGCACATAGAAGAACAGATGGACTAGCAACATTATATTTATTATCCTTGCTCTGTCATCGACCAGCCAAACATCTGAACAGAGGGCAACATGAACAATTTTGACAGTTTTGATGGAACAATATGATCAGTTTTAATTATTGTATTTATTGTATGTATTCTTAGTGCTATATATGTACACCCTTTGGGTGGTTTTTGATGAACCAATATTGTATGACCACGGTCACAAATACTGCATATGCAAATGCATCTATAACATGTAATTTTCACATATAATGAAAATTATGATTTTTCCTTAGGAAAAAAAAATAGCCTTCTCTTCAAAAATTATAGACAAAGACTCCCAAATATTTCTGATTGTATGGATAATGGCATTCCATTTTATCTCTCTGGATTGAATAAAGGACATATTTCCTTTCATTTTCTCCTTCAGATCCTTGATTTCCCATGAAGCAGACTGGAAATCATTTTTGTATTTTGTAGAATTTTCCTGAGACTTAGCCAAGTCACTTTCAGACACATTTATAATTTTAATAGAATCATCATAATCTCTTTGCATATTCTTCATTTCATTTTCTTGAATATTGAGCTTAGTCATCATCTTGGTTAATTTTTCTCCAGGGTCTTCAAATTCTGATTGTACTAAAATGATACAAATATGAGAATCAATTTTCTGTTGTAAATGGAATTCATCTCTTTCAGATTAGGAATTTCATCATTTCTCTGTACAAGTTAATTTGTCAAAACTTCCTTCTCCTTTTCTACCTGGGCTACTTCTTGGGTGATAGTATGTTCCACAGAAGGCAGATTCAGTTTCTTTCTAAGAACTTAAATCTTTGTCTCGACTCCTTATAATAATTTATGGACATCACTCATGTCTCCAGGGTTCACACCAAATTTTACAATATGTTTCTTTAGCTCTTCATTCTGGGTGTTTAGGGCCCTGGAATTTGCATTTTCCAATTTCAATTTATTTAACACTTTTCCTAACAAATATTCAGCCTTGCTAGCATCCAAGGAAGTATTATTCAAATCACTATATATCATCTCTAGTCTAGTGTGCCTATGAAAAAGTATCTTATCGGGAAGTGGGATCTCTCTATCATCTACTATCAAATTGATAGTATTGAAACTTGATGAAGAATAAACATTCAAAGGATAAGGGTGTGAGAAATATAGCTTTGATTGATTTCTATTAAGGTCCATGGCATATAGTAATCTAGTATGATAGTCATAAGTGAAATGAACTTCCAATTGAGACTCCACACTTTCCTTAACCTTTATATTGCTTTCTTTTATTTGAGAATACAATTGTTTGATGACAGGAATGGAACTTTGATAATTCTCTTCTGGAACAGGGGAAGAATGTGTACATCTGACCTCCCCCAACTAAAATTGGAAACCCATTGATGTTGAATAATTCCCCCCCTTAGACAATTTGATCCTCTTGGAGCCTTTTTCGGCTTCCTCCTCCAAATCAATAATGTCCTCACTTCCTCTTTTCAAGTTCTTCTCACTTGGGTGAGGAGTCTCAACTTCCATACCTCCTGATACATTGGTTTTTCCTCCATTTTCTAGCTTCTACACATTAGGTCGAGGCTCATGCACATAAGGAGCATAAGCATTCTCTACTCTCCTATTTTAAATAATATGGCGAGGATCATATGACCATTTCTCACCCATTTTTAGCTTCATAACTTCAAGGATTTTTTGCAACTCTCCCATGGCTTACCTATTATTTACAATAAATGATCCAAATTTTATTGGAAATTTAAATAAATGTCCCTTATTTGCTAGTACAAAATGTACTTTATCAACATTTAAACTCTTCCTGATGAATTCTAAAGAAAATAGTCTCATTGGCACAAATATTGTAGGAGGAAACTTCTACTCCATATAATCTAATTTATTTATAATCTTCAAATAAAAAGAAATCACCACTTTAACATATTTACTGAGTTGAAGAAGAGACTGAGCCTTTGGTAGAATACAGGGTGAAGGAGAAATGTTGATAATTGAATAGGAAATTGACAGAAAAGAAGTGGTGAAATACATAAACCCCTCATAATTGGTATTGATTCTTATAACATATGTCCAAAACAACACTGTCTGTTTTTTCTTATGATCATCCATGATATTCAATCCCAGGTGGATAAAAAATTTAACATGAGTATATAAAAAGAGATATTAACCAAAGAGGAAAATATAAAACAACCAGTGATGGAAATGTTTGTTAACTGGGAGTTGACCATCTTCTCCCAAAAAGAAGGTATCTCAAAAATTATCTCAAGATTTATCATCAAAACATGCCCAAGATGGCATTGTAAATGACATTTGTGTCTTATCTTCCCAAAATCTTAGCAATGATTTGAAGAATGGGTCTGACCTCCTTAGCAAAAGTTTCCAAGGGAAAATTAGTAGGTTCTAGAGGAAAATTATTCCTATTAGGAATTAAAAAGAAGGTTAATTGAGTATAATTTTGTCCAGATAGGTTTTGGAAAGAATTAAACAAGGTTTCTTCTGAGAAAAAGGACTAGAAATTTGAAGAAGGAAAATCCAAATATTACTATATTAAAAGGGAAGACACTTGGAAGATATTCTCTCCCAATATATTCATGACAAAACACGTTTGCGGGTACAAGGCACTAGACAATAAACAAATTCTTGAAAAAAATATGTCTGAGGGACCATTGCAGCTAGAATACTAGACCTGACAGTTGCAGCATACATGGGAGGGTCTGCTTGATTGAGTAGGATATGATGTTGTAATTTTATAAAGTTCAGAGATAAAATTGGGTCAAGGACATCCTTTTTAGTGTCCATTAAGGGAATATGAGAAGAACTTGTTAAAATAGTTTTCTTGGACATTTTGATAGCTAGGACAGAGAAGTTGATGTGTAAATACCTGGTTACTGGTGGTTGATGTTAACTGGAGCTCTAAAATGTACAATTTGAATCCACAGAAGTAGAGCGCAAATACAATGGTGAAATGAAATGGGCAAGGGTAACAGGATTTATGGGGAAAATGAGAAAATGGGGTGGGGGCGAGAATTAATCAATGCGTGGGGTGTAAAAATTAATGGCGTGGAAAAAATATGGGTTGAAGTGACAGGATGACGTGGATGATGATGTGGCAAAGAAACAATGGTAACAGGGTGGTCATGGGGTGGTGATAAAAAATTGCATAATACATTCATGCTCACTTGTCAATGCAGTCACACTCTCTTGCTGACATATTACGGGGGCAGCTTCCAATACAAAGGAAATATGATGGATTCCCCTTGTAATGAATCTTGATCGTTGATTTGTGGTCAACACAGATCACTGAAATCCTTTACGGAGGCACCGGGTGGGCTAATCGTCAGGCATGTAGTGTCGTCGGGTTTGCACCATCAATTGGGCCCCTCACCTTCTCTCCATCGTGCCTAAAAATCCAATTGACCTTTAAACTTGTTAGAATTTAGTGCTAGGACCCACCAACCCCATTAAAATTTAATTTTGCATTAAAATCATTCATTTTTTCTTAATTCACCATTATGAATTAATCAAAATCCTAAATTAAACTTAACTCTAGTTTATATATATATATATATTTCATTTTCTTTTTTAATACATGAAGAAAACTAAAATGAGCTACAATAGGGGGTTGGCTTGGGGCTTGGAAGGTTTATTGGCTTGGTTCTTTGGGTCTTGGAAGCCTCTTTTCTAAGAAGATTCTAATGAAGAATAGAAGAATTTTCTGGGTTTTCCCCTTGGAGGGGTTTCTCCCTAGCTTGGCTCCTACATCTTATGTACTTTGTATCTTTGTGGTCTTCATTGTGGTTGGTAATTGCTTGATGAACAGATTTAAATCTGTAATAAAATATCAAATAAGATCATAAGTAATTATCAATATAATGAAAATCAGTTATAATTTACAAGTATCCATATTTTCCAACAATTAAGAGGCCATGGAAGAAATATTTATAGCCAAGAAAAATATACAAAGACAGGAGGTTGACCAAAAATAAGAGCAATAATCAATAAAGAAAGATATAAAGAACTTATCTTTTGATTTGAATTGAATTCCATCTGCAAATTCGTCATCAACTAGTAATGCAAGTTACTTTCCTTTGCTTCCTTGTATGAGCTAGTGTTTCTTCTTTCAAAGGAACCATCAATCTAGGTATAGCTCTAGGGCTTTATTCACGAACCCTAGGAATTTATCATCCAAGTCTTCTAGTCTTCTAGGGTTTACAAACCCTAAAATTTTCAAATTTGATCTACACCTTTTGTAATTCCACCAAACTTTTTCATGTGAAAATTTCTTACTGTAGCAAATATAGATGGGATCATATTCATCAATTTCATGTCCAAATGTCCAAAACCATAAATGGAAAATAATGTGCCATAAATTTCCCATGCCTCTGCATATGTCATGAAATCCATCATGTCAGCAATCAAACAATCAAGGATGTTCGTTCTTTCCATAATTCCAAGAAATTGTATCAATATTAATGATTCATTATAGCTTTTGTAGGAATTGTATTATGCCTCTTTATTGACTAGCATTGTAAAGAAACAACACCCTCCAACTATCGTCAACAAGGACAAAATATTGGAGGTGAACCCATAGCTACAAATATCAAGAGAATACTTTGTGAAAGTAAGGTGTATTCAAAAGAGGGAATAGGAATATCGCATTCCAATGTCCTCTATAACATCATACAAGAGAACTTTCTTCATCAACCAACCCTTAATAAATGAGCAAGTAAAAATATTCAAGTGGCACAAGCATGGTCCAGACTTCCTTCACAAAAGAATCATCATCAAATTGTGTCCATTGGTTTTGTTCACATATTAGAGGTTTTGACCCTATTCTAGAGCACAAATACTTAGCATATCTTAGATCATTTCTCTCATCGCTTCCAAACCAAGTAGCTCGGCCTCCTCAGAAACATTGTAGCAATAGAAACAATTTGTCCTTCAGTTCTGAAAATGACTAAGAATTTTACAAGATGATTTCGGTCTCCAAAACTAATATGAAATTTGACCTCTTTGCATAAAATTAAATAACTCATAAACACTCATAAAAATATGCGAGACATAGAATTGGTGGAAAAGGCTTGAGAGCGTTATGGAATTCTTCACATATTCTTCATTATTCAAATAATGTTATAATACAAATAAATTGATGAGGAAGTTGTCTCAAGATAGTGCGTCTATCTTGGAAAACTTGGTTGAGCAAATAGCTCAACCACACACTAATCTAGGAGCTAAGTTAGATAGGCCTAAACTAACTCCAAATTAAGAGGTACTAACATAAACTAGAAAATTAGGCAAAAAATCCTAATTTTCAAGGTTAATTAATTTAATTATATTTTTGGATTTATAATTTTTTTTCTCACATGAGATTGAAGCTAACATTCCCCCCCTCAATGATAAATCCAAAATAAGAACGAGGAACCATCTTCCAATTTCTCATGTTGATCCTCAAAAACATTTCCTGAAAAACCGCCAAAGCTAGATGCCAAAAAAACTGCAATCTGAAGAGACCATGAGTCAGTTGCATGTTTGATTCATCTCTAAATATTTCTTGACAACTCCATCATGTGCCAAGCTGCAAAAGGATCCATTTGTCCTTCATTGGAAATTAGCATACTTTGTCCACTAACAAAAAAATTGATGATGCCCACTAGCGAATTCGCTTGTCCGCTGACAAAATGTTGAAGACGCCCACTAGTGAATTTTCTGATGATGATATCCCACGAGCTAATGATGTTGATGATGTCAAAAAAAAACTCACTGTTTCTTTCTTTGATGTTGTCTAAAACTGCTCATTGTTGATGCCCACTAGCTTCTTGGATGTTTGAACGCCCACTGGCTTCCTGGATGTTTGAACTCCCACTGGCTGTTGAAGATGACCACTGGCTTCTTTTGATGATGTTGTTGAAACTTTTAGTCTGACAACCATCATCAATTTTATTAATGTTTTCCCCCCTTTTCAGCTGAAAGGAGAGACAATCATCTGGAAATTATTTTTGAACTCCCCCCCTTCATGTGTAAAAGAGTTTCACTGGTGTAATCCCCCGTTCATCTGCACGAGAGTAACATCTTCATTTGACTGTTCGGTGCAATATGTGTAATTGAATTCAATCGTATAACTTATACAATCTTTTGAATGTTGATGACCATTCCCAAGGATCAATCCATTCATAATTGATCTTTAATCTGGCCCGTTGGTTTTGGTTGCAGCATTTCTCTGATGAATGATTTTTCTTGCCACAATGGCAAAAAGGATGGAGATCAAAACAATGATCTTCCATGTGACATGTTCTTTGATAATGTGAGCATTTTGGTTTGACCGCAATTTCAGTTTGTTTGCATGTCGATTTGTCTACAACTTTCGCAGAATTTGTTGATCGTATTTGTTCAAGAAACCCTGCACTGATGAAATTGATGGGATTTGAATCTAGGATATGTAAGTTGTCATCATATTTGACATATCCTAATCCTCATCGATTTTTGTTACTTTGGATTTTTTTCCCATGGCTTGATGATTGGTTTGGAAGAAATTTGAACTTGAACAACTTCCACACTTGATGTTGTTTGGATGAATGGCTTAGAATAATATTTATCTATATGGTTCAAAGACTCAGAAGCATCACCCTTCTCTTACAACTCATTTATTTGTAGTTGTGACTCTAGTTGAAGGTACTCAATAGTTTCATTTGGCTATTGTAGATGCTTTGAAATATTAGCAAGATTTTATTTGTTGATTTGCACCATGTCTTCAGCACTTGATAGGATCAAATTGTGAAGAACTTGTAACATCTAGATGTGTTTCTCCATGTGAACTCACTCACTTGAATTCAGGCTCAGTTTTCTTGAACTTTCTCAGTTGATCTGAACTTGTGAGATTGAATTCGCTCGCTTGATGACATGCTCGCTTGTTTTGGAATTTTTTTGATCTCTTGCTTGGTGAAACTTGTTTTTCTTGTTTCAAGCTAGCTTGTTGTAGATTTCAACTTGCTTGATTGTTGTTTTAATATTAAATTTACTTGTGTTAGAGTTGAACTCGCTCGCTTGCTTCGATTGTTGCTTCAATGAACTTCACACTACCTTTCTTTATGTTGTGAACTTTGTACTGACTTGATTGTGCTTATTGGAAAAAGAAGGGTGTCGAACACTATCGAAAATGCACCCAAAATACAAATGAAAAGTTCAAATAATATGACTCAGTTTAAGACTCACTTTACTTAATTGTCTTATTTTGACCACCTTATCAATTCAAAGTGGGGTGTCGGTTTCTACCGAGAATGCACCCTGATAATTCAATTAAGTAACAAACCATGTTTATCTACAAGTGATATAAAAAGTGTTTTTTCATGTCGTCTTGTCTTGGAATGTTTGATGTGGAATGTGGCTGTAGAAGATCTCTTTATCAACTTGATGATGTGTTTCACAAATGCATACGATTGTTTGTGTGTTTTTACTTAATTTTGATTACATGAGCTTGATTACTTGTGTACTTAAGCTTGCTTATGTACATGCAGTTGTTTAATTTTTTGTGTACCATGTTACAAATAGTGCAAAAAATTGGACATAGGTAATGTACATGCATTCACTACACACAGTGTACCTAAGATCCCCTTATTCAATTTCAGGCATTCTAGGACACAAGCACAAAAAAAATATGCTTTATTAAGTATGGGGTACATAATAAATCTCCACATCTAAGTAATGAAAATGGAAAGCTGGCAACCCTTTGAAACAACTCTTCTTCAAAATCTGGATGTTCACTGACTAAATATCTCAGAAGAAATACAACAATGAATTTATCGTTTTAAAAAAAATATCCACTTAACACTCCAATTTGACAAAAAAAAATTACCTTATCACTCCAAATTTACAAAATATACTTTATTTCTTCCAAAAAAAAATTTAAAAACAACCCTATTACAATCTTCCCCTTATAACTCCCAAAGATCACTCATTAAAAAACACTCATTTTTCTCCAATAAGAAAACTTGGTCTAATTTATGCCCACCTAAAAGTAAATTAAAACCGTCACATATCACATAAGTGATTTCGAATATTTAAATCCCCACTAGTGACACCACTCTTTCTCCAAAGTTTACTAATATGATGACACCACTCTTTATCTCTCCTTTAAACTTCCATTAAAAAACATTTTTTTTTGGATTTTATAAAATCACTTTATAAAAGGTGAAATCATGTTCATGTTCAAACTTTTAAGTTTATGCATGTAAAATATATATAAATTACGCATTATTTATTGGTTTGAAAGATAAGAGGTAATGCTAATACCGGCCTGAGGTCCTTCATATTTTTGTGGGCATGATCATGCAAAATATCATGGCGCGGAGTCTTTTTGTTGCAGATAACCAACACCTCAGACTAATTGTGAAGAAAAAAAAATGTGGAACTTTTTAAATTTTATTTGTTGGTAGTCAAAAATCTTGCAGAGGGTCCATGGCCTTAATTTTCTCAGCTTTTTCAAACAATCCTGCACATGGTCATACTGGCTTGTCACAGATTCCAATGAAGTGTTAAACTGAATTGAAATTTAACAATTCATTCATAATACTCCAAAAATAGTTGCTTGTACCGGAAAAATCTACTCACACTGTACATGTTTTCTCCTCAGGCCCGTATGTTAAATTCACAGTTGCTTTCCTTCAAATTTTCCGGATCTGCACCGAGCTAGATTTTTTTATTTTTTAAATTGAACAGCTCCTGGACAACATTTAACACAAAATCATAATTTCTCACACATAATTAAACTGCAATCCCACTAGAGAATTGATGAAATCGATTGTGGAAATTCAATTTTGGCGAGCTCCAAGGCTAAATAGGTTGTGCAGATCGACGAAAAAAATGAAAATAACTGCAACTTCTTAGTCAACTCTTTCAGTGTAAATTGTGTGACTTTGTGATTGGGATTGGAATATATTTCAAAATATTGCGAGGAACAACAGGCCAGATTTGGATGAATGCTCAGAGGTATAGATTTCACTTGAGTTTGAGGTACTCATTTACTTTTTCAATCCTCCAATATTCAGTTCTTCAAATAATGGTGAGTGTCAATCTAAGAAATAGGAAAGAAAAGTAGATCCCTTTGGTTTCTTGAATCTATTATATCAAGTAATGGCACCTTAGTGGTATAATTTATTTTCAAGGTATCATACAAATTGCATCCTTGAATTGCAAGGGAGGCTCCTTTTAGTGACTTTTATACACAACAGCATTATCCATAAGTTTGTGGTCTATAAGAAGTAATTACTGTTGGGATTCAACAAGATGATGATATTAGTGAAAAGAATCGCCTTCACTAAGTGGGCCCGCAGGCTATTCTTGGCGCAAAGTCTATTTTTAGACATGTCTATCATATTATATGAGTTGCAGGATGTTATTTGTGGATGGTTGGTCAAGTTGGAAAAATAGATGGAATTTTATTTTTAGACATATTGGGCGGAATCTATTTTTATATTTCCAGTCTAAAAATAGATATATCGAATATTATTAGCTCTTAATAATATTTGGACTCTAAACATTATCTTATTATCTTGGAGCACTTTAGTTAAGTGAACATATGTGGCACAGTAGTTGATAGAATGAATTATGCTATTCCTGAGGGTTTACTGGAGCTAATGCATGAGGACTTCAGTTAGAACTCATGCGATAGAGTTTGGTGGAGTTATAAAAGTAGTTGGTGGAGTTGTATTCAGTTTAACTCAGTTAGACTCAGTTGAGCTAGTTGTATCTAGTCTAACTGATTGATACACTAGTGAGAGTGGTGTGAATTAATTAGTTAATTAATTCACAAAATAATAACTCATTAATCAACTGAAGAATACATCAATTAACTACAGTGCATGGACTGTTTCAGTGGAGACCAGTGGAGAGGTAGGTGAAAGAGCAAGTGTGACTATCAGTTGTGACTATAGTGATGCATTGATTGCATCCAACACTCAGTGGAGATGCCAATGAGGATTGCATGAGCAAGGCTAGCTGAATTCAAGTTCATTCAGAGCCATTCTTCAGAAGGGATTGCGTAGTAGAGGCAGGCTAGCAGGTGGCAGAGATCGGTGCATGGATTTGCAAGATCGGGCATGATTAGTGTGTAGCGATTGTATTCTACTGAGAGCTTGACATGATCAGCTTTGTATGAGTATTGTTACATGATCTCTATGACATATATTATATACATATATTTGGGGTTTTTAGTTTCAGGCTTTCACGTTAAACAGTTGTGTTAATGTGTGTGAATTTTTATGGTTTCATGTGTGCATTGCAATTGATTTAATTTTCGCATGTGATGATCAATAGTGGAATAGATTATGTATTGTGCATGAAGTTAAAATAGTGTGTGATCAGGAGAATCTTGGATATATAACACATAAGTTTTATAATTTCTACATGGTATCGGAGCAATATTGATCAGATCAGATTGCAATTATTGAAGCAGTTGAGTTTTGTGTTGGTGGAATTTGAATTTGCTGCAGTGTTTTCTTGGTGTCGAAGTTGAGCATTCATTGAAATGTCTTTCAACGGATTTTGATTGGAGTATGCCCTTGATGGCAGCTCAAATTATATTTCATGGAAGGACAAGATGGAGGCGGTGTTGGATGATAATGGGTTGAAGGAGTTCATAGATGTGGAAATTCCAAAACTTGCTTCTAGTGATGCAGCCCCACTTGACGCATGGAAAAAGAAGACAACAAAATGTCGAAGGATTCTTTTGGAAGGTGTGAAGGATCACATAGTGTCTAGCCTTCATGGTAAAGCTTCTCCATTCTTGATGTGGAAATATTTGACAGACTTGTTCCAAATCAAAAGCAACCAAAGGAAGTTGGCGCTTAAAGACAAGCTCAGAAAAATAAAAATGCAGAAAGGCAACAATATACCAAAATACCTCATGAAGTTCGTCCACTGCAAGGATGAGCTGGTAAGTGTGGGGGTTACTGTAGATGAAGAGGACTTGGTGAGCTTGGCTCTCCTTGGGCTTCCGAAGAGTTGGCATAGCTACGAGGACTTTTATCAATGGTCGGGAGAAACTACCGAGATGGGAGTGACTTTGGTCGAATCTTGTGCAGGAGGAGATAAGGTGGGGTACCAGGGATGGATCTTCATCGAAGAATGAAGATGAAGAAAATTTCGCTTTGGCTGCCAAAGAAAGGAAAGGGAAGGGAAAGAAAAAACCTTCTCAATCCGGTGAGAAAGGCAAGAAGCAGGACTTGTCCAAGGTGAGGTTTTTTCACTGTCACCAACACGGACATTACACCACTAACTGTCCACAGAAGAAGAAAAATAATTAGGTTGCTGGATCTTCAACTGGAGAGGCCTTAGCCTCACAGTTTGATCTGGATTTTCGCTGATCGCATGCTTGGTTTCAAGTGTGATGGGATCAGTGTGGTTTCTTGACAGTGGTGCGTCTTTCCATATGACCAAAGACAAATATTTGTTTAGTGATCTGGATGAAAAGGATCTTGGAGTGCACATCGATATGGGTGATGATGGTAGATACAGTGCGACTGGTATCGGGACCATTTCCTTTGAGAGGGAGTCTGGTAAACCTTTCATATTGAAGGATGTCATGCATGTTCTAGGATTGAAGAAGAATCTGATCTCTGTGGTGATGTTGGAAGAAAAGGGATATGATGTTGTTTTTAGCAAGGGAAAGGCTTTCCTGCGCAGTAAGACAACTGGTGAAACCTGAAGGATAGGGGTTCGAGTTAAGAAACTTTATCAATTGCAAGTAGATGGCTGCGCAACAATGGCAGGAAAAGCAAAAGGAGTGGTGAGCCGAGATGAGGGCGAATTGTGGCACAGGAGATTGGGCCATCTTCACCATGGCGCTTTGAAAATTTTGCAAAAAATTTTTACCGGGCTTCCCAAGGGTACACTTGCGCAATCAGATCAGTGCAAGGGATGTACTTTGGGAAAATTTGTGAAGACCACTTTTCATGAGAAGGATAGTCGTGCCACGACGACCCTTGAGAGAATTCACACAGACGTGTGTGGACCTTTCTCAGTAGCTTCGACAGCAAATCACAGGTATTATGTGATATTTTTTTATGACTTTTCTCGTAAGTGTTGGATCTTCTTCATGCAGAAGAAGAGCGAGACATACTCAAAGTTCTGTGAGTTCAAGGCATTGGTTGAGAAAGATTCGGGGAAGCAGGTGAAAGCTCTAAGGAGAGATAATTGTGGTGAATACATCTCTGGCAAATTCAAATACTTCTGTAGCACAGAAGGAATTCGAAAAGAACTCATAACGCCTCATAACCCACAGCAGAATGGGGTCACAGAGAGAAAGAACAGAACAATCGTGGATGTTGCACGAGCGATGCTGCATGATCAGGGCCTTCCCATACACTTGTGGGTTGACAACACTACGGTTTATGTGCAAAACCACTGTCCTCATAGAGTACTTGGCATGAGTACACCTGAAGAGGCGTTTTCTGGTAAGAAGCCTGATATTTCTCATTTGAAGATTTTTGGCTCACCTATTTACATTCATGTGACGAAGGATGCTAGGAAGAAGCTGGAGCCGACCACAGAGGTTGGGATATTTTTTGGGTACACAGAAACACCCCACAATTATCGTGTGTATTTTCCAGACAGTCGAATGATTTTTGTGCGACGGGATATCAAATTTCATGAGGAGAAATCCATGAAGTTGTTGCTTGAGAGGGAGCTACACTTGCATGCGGATGAGGAGCTACTTGTTCCTAAATATGAGCCTCATGATGTGGATCATCCACAAGAGGAGGTTCATGGAGTGGAAGAAACCACTCATGCAATGCAAAACATCATAGGGTGGAAGCGCACTACAGAAGCTGAGCGATTGAATCTTGATGCAGTGCAGAATGTAGGAGCACCTACATGGATTTGATGAGCAAGTGTATCATGACAGAACCATCTTCTTTCGAGGAAGTTGTGGAGGATCCCGCATGGGTAGATACCATGGTGGAAGAGTATGATTCAATTGTCAGAAACAGTGCATGGGAGATTGTCCCAAGGCTGGAAGGGGAATCAGTGGTAGTTTCGAGATGGATCTACAAAGTGAAGCAAGCTGCTGATAGGAGCGTCGAGAAGTACAAGGCAAGATTTGTTGCTCGGGGCTTCTCACAGATCGAGGGGATCGACTATGAAAAAACCTTTGCACCTGTCACAAGGTATTCTTCCATATGAACCATCCTTGCTCTCTCAACGCAGATGGGTTGGCACATTCATCAGATGGATGTGAAGACCACGTTCCTCAACAGAGTCATTGAGGAGGAGGTGTATAGAGCAGCCTGAAGGATTTGAAATCCTCAGCAGCAAGTCGCATGTGTGCAGGCTCAAAAGAGCGATGTATGGGCTGAAAAAATCACCTCGTGCTTGGTACACACGGATAGACAGTTATTTCACCGGACTTGGATTCACCAAGAGTGAGGTGGATCCAAACCTATACCAGATTGTGGTGGAGGGTAAGTTGCTGATCATTGTACTTTATATAGATGATTTGATACTAATAGGTGATGAACTGGTGATACACTCATGCAAGGCAGATCTTGCAAAGGAGTTTGAGATGAAGGACTTAGGCCTCCTTCATTATTTCCTGGGATTGGAAATTTGGCAGCGGAAAGGTGGATTGTTTGTGTCTCAAGGCAAGTATGCCCAGGAGATACTAGAGAAGTTCAACATGCAAGGCTGCAAGCCGATCGACACTCCTCTTCCTGGTGGTTGGAGGAAAGAGGATGCTACATCGGCAGAGGTAGTGGATGCCATTGTTTATCGACAGTTGGTTGGTTCGCTCATGTATCTAGTCAATACACGACTGGACATATGCTATGTTGTTAACTAGATTTCACAAGCGATGGTTAAGCCTACCAATATCTTTTGGAAGGCAGGCAAGCATGTCCTGAGGTATCTCAGGGGCACATCGGGATATGGATTGTGGTACAGACAGTCGGATGAGTTGAAGTTGCATGGCTTCACGGATGCAGATTGAGCAGGGAGCCCAACAGTCAGAAAGAGCACATCTGGAGGGATATTCAGTATCAAGTCTATAGCAGTTTCTTGGTACAATAGGAAACAGAGATCCGTGGCACTCAGTTCAGCGGAGGTCGAGTACATGGCAGCAAGTTTGGCTGCATGCAAGGCTATATGGATGAGGAAGATCCTGGTCGGGTTGTTCAGTTCACACTTAGATCCTACTGTGATATATTGTGATAATAAGAGTTGCATTAAACTCTCGTTTAATCCAGTATTTCATGACAGATCTAAACATATTGACATCCGGTACCATCATATCAAATATTGTGTGCAGCGAAAGATCATGTTACTATCTCACATTCCCACGAAGGATCAGGATGCAGATATTTTGACGAAGGCGCTCACCAGGAGAAAATTCGAATGCCATAGAGACAGGATCGGGGTGGCAGATAATCCCTATCTTGTTGAGAGGGAGTTTTGAGATTCAACAAGATGATGAGCTTAGTGAAAAGAGTCGCCTTCACTAAGTGGGCCCGCAGGCTATTCTTGGCGCAAAGTCTATTTTTAGACTATGTTTATTTTTAGACATGTCGATCATATTCTATGAGTTGCAGGATGCTATTTGTGGATGGTTGGTCAAGTTGGAAAAATAGATGGACTTCTATTTTTAGACATATTTGGCGAAATCTATTTTTATATTGCCAGTCTAAAAATATATATGTATAATATTATTAGCTCTTAATAATATTTGGACTCTAAACATTATCTTATTCTCTTGGAGCACTTCAGTTAAGTGCACAGATGTGACACAGCAGCTGACAGAAGGAATTACACTATTCCTGAGGGTTTACTGGAGCTAATGCATGAGGACTTCAGTTAGAACCCATGTGACATAGTTTGGTGGAGTTATAGAAGTATTTGGTGGAGTTGTATTCAGTTTAACTCAGTTAGACTCATTTGAGATAGTTGTATCTAGTCTAATTGATTGATACACTAGTGAGAATGGTGTGAATTAATTATTTAATTAAATAAATAAATAATAACTCATTAATCAACTGAAGAATACACTATTTAACTACAGTGCATGGACAGTTTCAGTGGAGACCAGTGGAGAGGTAGGTGAAAGAGCAAGTGTGACTATCAGTTGTGACTATAGTGATGCATTGATTGCATCCAATACTCAGTGGAGATGCCAATGAGGATTGCGTGAGCAAGGCTGGCTGAATTCGAGTTCATTCAGATCCATTCTTCAACAAGGATTGTGCAGTAGAGGCAGGCTAGCAGGTGGCAGAGATCGGTGCATGGATTTGCAAGATCGGGCCTGATTAGTGTGTAGCGATTGTATTGTACTGAGAGCTTGACATGATCAGCTTTGTATGAGGATTGTTACATGATCTCTATGACATATATTATATACAGATAGTTGGGGTTTTTAGCTTCAGGCTTTCCCGTTAAATAGTTGTGTTAATGTGTGTGAATTTTTATGGTTTCATGTGTGCATTGCAATTGATTTAATTTCCACATGTGATGATCAATAGTGGAATAGAATCTGTATTGTGCATGAAGTTAAAATAGTGTGTGATCAGGAGAATCTTGGCTATATAACACATAAGTTATATAATTTCTACAATTAAAAATCTAGGAGGCATTAAACCATGCTACTCAACCTATTTAAAAAAATATTAGCATACCTACTACATAGAAAAACAATTTCATTGTCCTCTTCACAGAATTCACAGCTTCCTTTTTTCACCGATTGTGGCCTCTTGGCCTTCCTGTTCTCGAAATAAGACCCTTTAGTCCTCCTTGGATATACCTAAGGCCTCTCTACCTCCTCCTAGGGCTTTGTGGCCTACCTTATATGGGTTATTTTTTTCCTTTTATACTTCTATCATAGAACCTGAGGTCTGAGGCCTCATTCTAGGGCTTCAACCCCCTTTCTTCCTTATCATAACAATTTTTTGGCGTGGTTAATTCTCTTAACTAGAAGATGGAGATATTAAGGGAAGTCTTCTCCTTCTTTGATCTAGCAGACAATATCCTTTCTTCTTCAGACAGAATCAAAACCATCATTAGCTATGTTTTCTCTTGTTGGTGTAAGGTTTCAACTAGGGCTATAGAATTTTGTATAGGGATTCTTTTTCCATGGTTGTTCTTTCACCTAAGCTTTGATACCATATTGATATTTCATGATATTCTAATATAATAATTACTTCTAATGATTTCTTAATCAGTTTTTATTGTGTTACATTTATCATTAATAAACTATACATATAAAATATCAATTGTAAAACAATAATGACAATAGGATCATGAAGAAACGGCAAAACACAAGACACACAAATTTTACCCTGGGAAAACTCCTAACTAGGGAAAAACCCAACAATATTTTATTAGATAAATTATCCAATTCAACAAGAGATACAATCTTATTTTTCCAATCAAAATAAGTCAAATTTACCATAATATCCAATAAGTCAAACCTGGTCAAATATAATACATTTTCAGCCTCCTAGAATTTGGTCAAAGTTTATTCAAACAAGTTGAATTTCGGCCTCCTGCAACTGCCTTATAAACCCTAGTCAATTGCGGTCAAACTACCTATAAATTCTTGGTAAATTCCACCCATAACTCAGTCAAATATATTATAAAGAGGCTTGGTCAATGTAGGTCAAAATTTGGTCTTCTTGACTCTCTCTCTCCTTTGCATATGTGAACAAATTTAGATGATCTTGGTGAACTTAATTGCTCCAACTCATGAGGTCGAATAAAAATATTAAGTGATTGATGGGTTTCCCAGGTTATTTTTCTTTTAACTGGGTTGACTTATACTTTTGAAGCCTACATGAAAATTAAATTTAATTTTCCCTCCAATTATTTTTCTTTTCAAGTTTGACTTGAATCCAAATTAAAATACTCATTCTCTTTTTTTTGCGCTATTATAATTGAATAATATTGACCACACCTACCAAAAATTTAATATCAAGTGCTCTCTGACATTGAAGCATGGATATAATGTCATAAAATATGGAAGAAGGAATGTTATTTATCCAACATTATCTTTTCCAAAATCAAGAAATATTGTAACCAACCCTCCCACATTTACCCAAATTCACAAGTTCATCAACGTAAATATGAGAGAAGTGTCACTATGACATGACCTTACCTCCAAGTTCTAGATATGCAAGTGGGGCTGACACATTGAAAACTTATAGACATCCCTCATGAACACTAGATCAAACAAAAGTCAATCCACCACCTCTAATGACCATATCTTGAGCTGGAACTTATTTTTCACAAGCTTAACACCCAACCGCACACACAACACAGCAAGCATGCAATTATGAGCCTCTAAACACACTCATAAGCCTCCTTCCATACGGTTATGACCCAAAAACTCTATTTTTGATCATGCGGTTACGGGATTTGTGCCACCTTTTCAGGAAAGCCTCCAAACCACTAGCCAGAACTCCTATAACTTTCCATAATGAAATCAGAGGTAATGAAAAAGTCAACCAAAAATAAATCAAGAAAGAACTTGACCCAAATATACCTAATCCATACCATACATTTCATCAAACATATGGAAAACATGTAAGCTACAGGTCATGAATGCATATATGATCATAAATTGATAGTCTTCATCTGAGAATCGCCAAGAAGGCTCTAATCCTTATGTAGCTAGTTTCAATAACACTTGTTAGGTCATGCATTCATTAACCATTCAAATACTTATCAAACATGTCAATATCCATACATATAATACATCATAGAACCAACATATAACTATAATGGAAACCATGGAAAATCGGCCATAATATCACTAGCATAATCACTACAAATTTTGGCATAGATCACAATAGGAAAATATATCATATTAACATATGAAAATTCCAACCAATTCAGGGACTTCCATGTACCACTCGACTATAGATTGGGCTGAACCAAATCTCTCTTTCAACCAATCACCCTCATGCCATATTTCAAGCACGAATGTGGCATCTCATGGAATAAACCAAGACAAAACTAGCCAAGGCTTCCATAGGCAAAACCACCTCAACACTCAACCATAGTTATTCCACCTCTATGGTATGGAAATCACTAACATCAACATATCAGTCTCTACACAAGTTTTCCAAGGCTCTAGAAACTAGTAAATCAACCCATGGCCTTCCAAGGCTCTAGACCGTTTGTTCCAACCGTAGGTCCAGGAACTAGTATCTCAATTCACCAAGGGCTCCAGAGTGTTTGTCCTAACCTAGAAATCCAGTAACTAGTAATTCAACCCATTTTTTTCCAGAGCTTCTGGAGCATTTGTTCCAACCCACATGCATAGGGAATCTAAGCATTAATCATAAAAACAAGTGGGAAACCCACAACACCATGGTTATCCAAGAAATGGCAAGGAAAGGTTGAAGCCATTGTAAATCCAGGAAAATATCCATGCCAATGATAACACCTAACCAAATAATCGCATGCATATACCATGCATCCAAAAATCAACATCTTAAATCTCACATGCACACTATTACCTGCAATCCATAGCTAATTTTTTTGCTTACTTGTCGTTTTCCAAGCTTCCTCTTGCTCACCCTTACTTTATTTTCTTACTTATCCAAGTTCTTGTTCCTTTTCCTTGTTCATTCTGATCAAGAGATGAGCCAAAGTTGTAAATTGATTCTCAAGTGCCCTTTTATCATTGGTGTCTCCTTTTTCTTCATTTTCCTTCATTTTTCCTCTAACTTCCCGTGCATTCAAATATGTGTCTCTTCACCTTCCTTTTCTCCTATTTTCCTTTATTTATCATAATTAAATTCCAAGTATTTCCTCTTTGTCCTTGCAAATTCCTTTTCCAATTTCCATATTCATTAATTAACCACAAGTGATGCCCACTATGATGTCCGCCCACCATTCAGCTTTGAATATGTGTCTCGTGACCTTGGTCTTATTTTTATTTACATGAAAAATAAACCAAGGGTTGTTACACACCCCTCCCCCTTGGGGGAACACTTTCCTCCTGGTTCAATGACACTTATAACCTGTAAAACATACTACCTATGAAGCTTTATAACACAGCTCGTTGTAGTATTTACAATGACAATAGTTGAAAACATGATAAACAACCACTTACTAGAGATTTATAACACATCTCAATGTGGTACTTACAATAGAAACACATATATACTCATGAAATTTTATACTGTCTATGGAGCTTTATAATCACATATTGATACAGTATTTAAAATAATATACACATATATACATATGCACGTCTTCTCGGCCAAAAAATAAAAGGATACAATGCCTGCATCTGCAACAAGGGAATCCATAGGCTCACACCCCCACCCTCAAAGAAGTACCGCGATTCACCTCCTTCCTAGTAAGTACAAAATCCACTACCAAAATCAAAATCAGCATCCAATGTCCAACGCTACAATCCTTGTGCTATTTTTTCTCTCAGTGAACATTTACCAGCTCATTTTTCCGGGGCACACTCCCAATGTGATTTTGATTCCATATGGAAATTCTAATAACCAAAAAACTTCATTCCCCATCCTTCCCTTCTCTACTACACAGTCCCTCGGTAAATATGGCCACCCCCTTCTGTGTAGTCACACACTTTCCAAGTTCCATTGGCATCCCCTTCTTTACCACACAGTCCCTCGGGCGATCCATCCCTTGGCAAGGTTTCCTTGCATATAAAGGTCCAAATACCAAGGCATATCCCTACCTCAAAACCATCATACTAGTCATAGCATGCTCATTGAAATAAATGGACTTTATTGGGTACCATTTTTCCACAATGGACCTACTCCTGAATACCAACACATTATTGTGTATTCCAATTCCTTTTTTTTCTACTACTAACACTCTGGAAGCCAATTCCAACACCCAAACCGAACATTTTTCGTGCTTCCCTACATCAAGCACATAACTTCGTTAAACTCAAAAGGAATTGAATTAAATTAAAAGCATATCTCATTAATATCTCATTAATAAGGTACATATGCAATTATGTTTACTTCCTATCACAACAAGTCAAACTAGTTGTTTGATCAAATCATCATGAATAAACATATAACATCTGGTTAGCTCAAATGCAACCATCATAAATCAAAATCATAGACTATGTGCATAATTAAAATTGAAATAAAATATTGATACTTAGCTTTCAAATGGTTCTTTACTTCTTCCTTTTTTATTTGTCCTTTTCGTACCTACATTGAATCGGTTTTCAAGCCCATAAGAACCCAGTACCTTCACTTCTCTTCAACCATGTACACACACTAGATCGGTTTCCAAACCTAGAAATCACTCGGTTCCATCTCTTTAGTATTAGCAACAAGGGTGTCCAGATACTATGTCGTCTCAACCCTTTATATCAACAACTCAAGATTGGTCTCATCTATATTTTTCCAGGGCTCCAAAGTGTTTTTCCCAACCCACAGTTTCTAGGGACTAATAACTCAACCCAGCCTTCAGGGAATCCCAAAGAACCAATCCAAAACACGTACACATACACACAATGTACATCACAATGCATACACCCACACATGGTGTATAACACAAAACATACACCTATGCACGGTGTACAACACAATACATGCACCTACACACGGTGTACAACACAACATATATATTTACACATATTACGACACAGCGAATACACATGTCATGATACAAAAACTACACAATTCACATGACACAATACCACATGTATACAACACAACATATATGACATGCACACAACACGACATGTACAACAAGTACACTACAATAGTACTACACATCCAGAGACCAGACTGTCTCTACCAGGAAACCTTTCCTCTAGGGTCTTTTGCATGCCTTACTGCATGCATCCACAACCAAAATCTTGGGTATGTGGTCCCTTCCACTATCCATATTCATATGAAGTATGTCACAAATCACACTTATTTCATTTTGTTGATTTATCCTTCAGCATTTCCTATCCATAACCTAAACATAGGCATAGTTATAAGCACAAAATACCAAATCATATCCACATGATACTAACCTCATAGATCGTCCAGGGCTACTCTTCCCACTTGATTCCAAATATCCAGGAACATTTTCATGCCATTCACCTACATAACCAATCATTCTTCCATAATAATGATCCCTGACAACCCTGTTAGCATAATCATGATCACAACATAGTTACTAGTATTCATAAGATCAAGGTTAAGAGAACTTCCTTTATCCATGCAAATCATGCACAACATCGAGAACAAAATTTTCCAATATATCCAAGGCATATGATGCCTAAAATCCATTTACATTACCTTTCATGTTACCTTTCTCATGATTGTCCCGCCACTGTCCATTTACCACAATGGACCCAACCAAAACAACTGGCTATCATATTAATGTTTTCAACTACACTCTACTCATGCACCAAGCTTCATCTGAGTCTTACATTACTTGTTTGGTTTCATTCAAATTGCCCCGAGCTCCATTAAATTTCCTCTTCCCCCAAAAAATTCCCAAGACCCTCAAAACATAAAAGGAAATAACAAGAAGCAAACAAGAATAAAACCATGAAAAACCAATAACAATACAACACCGCAAACAACATGGCCATGCACAAGACACAATAAACACCACAAATAAATATCAAACAAATAAAAAAATATTGAAATCACAAGACTTCAACAGACATCATGCCTCAACCCCCATGGTTTTCAGTGCTTCCAAAGGAAATCTCAACCCAATCCTTCTTCAATATTTCATGGAAGTTTCTTTTTCCATGCAATCCCTTAATGCATCGTACTACCATAAACATATAACTTTTAGTGCATCAATAAATATAACAATATACTAGTTACCTTACCTCGTTATGCCAAGCACGTTGCCTTGTAAACACTTGCACATACCATCCCTCAACGGATGATAATTCCCTTGATGAATTCAGTTGTAATGGGAGACTAGCTGTTATGTATGCATCTAATCCATCATCTTCCATGTAGCTTCCTTGGCCCCAAAGTGCTCCATGCCCTTTACTTGCTCTATTTCTTTGTTCCGGAGCATGAGCTCCTTCCACTGCAAGATGCATTGAGGCTCTTCATGGAACTATACCCTTGGTTCCACTTCCACCTCAATGAAAAATGCATGTTGATTTTCCTGCCTACTATCCACTATTGCATACATCCGAGGAATTCTCTGATCTACATCCCCAACTATCCACACCTCATGTGCAATGTAGAACGAAGGATTTTCACAATCTAACTGCACCACTTTGATACAAAGGGAAATCATTCTACGATTATCTCCAACACTGGTCCAACACCGAAATGGTTCTCTTCCATTGCCTTTAATTTTTTGCTCCACAAGATGAGACCCATTTCCTCTCTCAGTTGCATTGAAGTTCTTGTAAAGTGTTTCATTCCCTTATCACCTACATCATAATATCATTCTCACTTCTCATGCCATCTTCCTTTATTCTTCTCATTCTCTTTCCAGTATCACTCAAACTTAGGCTTTCACTTTGACTGCTCATAACAATGCTTCACATCTTCCCACCAGGTAATTGCTTTCCCTTGATACTAAAGGTAGTTTTCTAACTTTCATGTTCCTTGAGTAATCATGAAATATGAATAACTTCTTCATCCCAAGTAGCCATGTTCTCTTTTGAATTAGTCAACTCATCATTAAAGTAGGAGACTTATGTTTCTTGAACTCTTCGAGAAGATACTACTTCTCACTCCTATAAGGATCATGGTGGTAATGATTGTGATCTCTTTGTATACTAGAACTAGAATGGAACCCATAGGTACTAACTCTCATGGAAAGTGTATCCAACCATATTCCACCTCTAACTGTTTCATCCATGCCCAACCTATATCCTCATTGATACTTGCTACCAATGCCCCATTAGTCCTTTCCTCATGCCCATGGCTAATCCTCAATTGTTTGTGTCTCTGCCAATCTAATAGAGTTTGAAGGATCATTGCATTAACTTCTGCTTTATTTTCTTGAGTTCTGGAAATTCTTTCCTATGGCTTAATCAATCTCTCATTTCCTACCTTGCAACTCACAATTTCTTCCTTCAATATTCTCAATATATCTACCAAACCAGGAGAATAATATTATCCTTGATGCTCAAATGACCTGTCCCATTCCACTGTATTGACATCAGGCCTGTAAGTGGATTCAAGTGGTCTGTATTCCACCATTCTACTCTTCATCCTTGATCTTTTATTTCACACATGCCATGTTATATGAACCAAATAGAGACATAATCCACATCATACCTTATTGTATCTCGATGGAGGCTATACATATGCACAGTTCAGTATAGATTAGTATGACACAATACCACTAGTATATCAACTCATACATGAATATCATAACCATAAACATCTGCATAGTAAAATCCAAATTAGCATTATACGTAATAATATCAAGACCTTAACCACAATGATAATAATCATCATGCATATGACTGCAATGAATATAAAAATAAGTTATTACTATGCATGACTAACTAATCCATGTGCATATGAATTCAATAATAAACTAGCATATATCATGCATGTAGCCACAACAATAATAAAATGGCAAGCATGCATATAACCACAATGCATATAAAAACCATTAACCATCATACCTACATGTCATACATACAAACCTATATCACAATCTACTTTTACCCCAAGATCTAGTGTTGTAACCTCGCTATGATACCATTGTAACCACCCCTCCCAAATTTACCCAAATTCACAAGCTCGTTGAGGTAAATATGAGATGAGTGTCACTATGACATGACCTAACCTCCAAGTTCCAGATATGGAAGTGGGGCTGACACATCAAAAACTTACATACATCCCTCGGGAACACTAGATCACCTAGAAGTTAGTCCACCACCTTTGATGACCAGATCCTGCGTTGGAACTACTTTTTATAAGATTAACCCCCAATCGCATGCACAACATAGCATTCATGCAGTTATGAGCCTCCAACCGCACTCATAAGCCTTCTTCCATGTGGCTATGACCCAAAAACTTCAATTATGATCATGTGGTTCCGGGATATGTGCCACCTTTTTAGGCTAGCCTCTAGACCACTGCCTAGAACTTATTGTAACTTTATAGAATGCAATCAAAGGTAATGACAAATCCGACCAATAAAAGCTCAAGCAATAACTTGACCCAAATATGCCTAATCCATAACAAACATTTCATCAAACATATGTAAAACATGTAAGATATAGGTCATAAATGCATATATGATCATAAACAGATATTCTTCATAAGAGAATCACCATGAATGCTCTAATCCCTCTCTAGATAGTTTCAATAACACTTGGTAGGTCATGAATTCATTAACTATTCAAATAATTATCATAACATGTCAAGATCCATAGATAGAATACATCATATAATCACCATATAACCAAGATGGAAACCATGGAAAATCAGCCATAATATCACCATCATAATCACTACAAATGCTCATATATCACAATAGGAAAATATATCATATTAACATATGAAAATGGTAACCAAATTAGTGTCTTCCGTGTACCACCTGACCATATATTGGGTTTAACCAAATCTCTCTTTCAGCCAATCAACCTCGCTCCATATTCTAAGCATGAATGTGGGATCTCATGGAATAAACCAAGACAAAACCAACCAAGGCTTTCAAAGGCCAAATCACGTCAACCTTCAACCACAATGATTCCACCTCTATGGTATAGAAATCACTAACATCAACCAGAATGGTCTCTACCTAAGTTTTCCAGGCCTCCAAGGACTAGTAACTCAACCCACCAAGGGCTCCAAAGCGTTTTTCCCAACCTACAGCTCCAGCAACTAGTAACTCAACCCAATTTGTTTCATGGATTCCATAGCATTTTTCCAACCCACAAGCATAGGGAATCTAAGAACCAATCATAAAAACAAGTGGGAAACCCACAACACCATGGTTATACATGAAATGGCAAGGCAAGGTTTAAACCATATCCAAGAAAATATCAATGTCAATGACAGTATATAACCATAGAATCACATGCATATACCATGCATCCAAAAATAAGCATGCTAAATCTCACATGCACACTGTTACCTGCAATCCACAACTAATTTGTGTTCTTACTTGTTGTTTTCCAAGCTTCCTCTTGTGCACCCTTTCTTTCCTTGCTTGCTTGTCCAATTCCTTGTTTGTTCTCCATGTTGATCTTGATCAAGAGATGATCCAAAGCTATCAATTGATTCTCAGGTGCCTTTTTATCATTAATGTCTCTTTTTTCTTAATTTTCCTTCATTTTCCTCTAATTCCCTTTGCATGCAAATATGTGTATCTTCAACTTCCTTTTCTCTGATTTCCCTTTATTTCTCATAATTAAATGCAAATTATTTCCTCTTTTCCTTTGGAAATATATTTACCAGCTTCCATATCCATTATTAACCACAAGTGATGTCGACTATGATGTTCTCCCACCATTCATATTGAATACATTTCCCATGACCTTGGTCTTATTTTTATTTACATGGAAAATCAACCAGGTTTTATTACAGACACCTCCTCGGTGTTCAATGATGCTTATAACCAGCAAAACATATTGCCTATGAATATTTATAACACAGCTCGTTACAATATTTACAAGGACAACAGTTGAAAACATGATAAACATACTGCTTACTTAAGCTTTATAACACGGCTCAATGTGGTATTTACAATAGCAACATATATATACTCATGTGCATTTTCTTCAACCAGGAAATAATCCCCGGTGTTCAATGATTCTTATAACTAGCAAAACATACTACCTATGAATATTTATAACACAGTCGTCCTCGATGTTCAATGACGCTTATAACCAGCAAAAAATACTGCCTATGAAGATTTTTATAACATAGCTCGTTACAGTATTTACAATGAAAAAAATTGAAAACATGATAAAATATCGCTTACTGAAGCTTGATAACACGGCTCAATGTGGTATTTACAATAGCAACACATATACACTCATGCACATTTTCTTCAACTAGGAAATAATGACACTGTCCATGGAGATTTATATGCACAAATCGATACAGTATTTACAATAATATACATATGCACATTTTATCAACCAACAAATAAAAGGATAATATTCATGCATTCGCAACAACGAAATCTAGAGGATCACACCTCCACCCTCAAATTAGTACCAAGATTCACCTCCTTCCCATTAAGTTCAAAATCCACTACCAAAATCAATGTCAGGATCCAATATCTAGGACTACCATATTTGTGCTACTTGTTCTCTCAGTGAATAATTAATGTCTCATTATTCCATAGCACACTCCCAATGTGCTTTCGATTCCATCTTGAAATGATAATTACCATAACAAATTCATTTTCCAACTTCCCTTCTATGTTACACAATCCCTCGGGCAATCTGGTCATCCCCTTTTGTGCAGCAACACACCTTCCAAGTTATGTTGGCAACCGCTTCTCTACTACATAGTCCCTCAAGTGATCCATCCCTTAGAAAGGTTTCCTCACATTGGAAATTCCAATAACAAAGGAATTTCCCTTCCTCAAAACCATCCTACTAGTCATAACATGCTCATGGAAATCAGTAGACAATATTGGGTATCAGTTTCCCACAATGGCCCTGCTCCTGAATTCTTTACCAGCACACTATTGCATATTCCAATTCCTTTTTTTGTTGCTACTGACACTCTAGAATCCAATTCCAACCACCCAAATCAAGCATTTTTCTTGCTTTCCTGTATCAAGCAAATAATTTCATTAGACTCCAAGGGAATTGAAATAAACTTAAATCATTCCTCATTGGTAGGCCTCGTCAATAAGGTACACTTGCAATTCTATTTACTTCATGTCACAACAAGTCAAAATATTTGTTTGATCAAACCACCGTGTATAAACATATCACATCTGGTTATATCAAAGTGAAACCATCATAAATAAAAATCATATACTATGTGCATAATTAAAACTAAAATAAAATACTGATACTTAACTTTCAAATGGTTATTTTCTTTTGCTTTTGTTCTTTTTCCTTTCCGTACACACACGGAATCGGTTGTGAAACACGAAAAGCACCTAGTGCCTTCTCTTCCCTTCAACCACATACACATTGGATTGGTTTGCAAACCTGGAAAGCACCTAGTGCCTTCTCTTCAGTGTCAGCAATGAGGGTGTCCAAATAATATACCGTCTCAACCCTTAATATCAACAAATCAAGATTGGTCTCATCCAAAGTTACCATGGTCTCTAAAGTGTTTGTCCCAACATGCAGGCTCCAAGGACTAAAAACACAACCCACAACCTCCAGGGAATCGTAGAGAACCAATCCCCAACACGTACACATACACAATGTACATCACAACACATACACCCACACATGGTGTACAACACAACACATACACCTATGCACAGTGTACAACACAATACATACACCTAGACATGGTGTACAACACAACACTTATATGTACACATAGTATGACACAATGAATACATATGTCACAATAAAAAAACTACACAATATACATGACACATTACCACAAGTACAAAACACAACGTATATGACATGTACAAAACAACACATGTACAACATGTACATAGCAGTAGTATTGCACATCTAGAGACCACACTATCTCTACCAAGGAACCTTGCCTCTAGGGTCGTTCCCGTGCATTACTATGTGCATGCATAATCCAAATCCCAGGTATGCGGCTCTTTCCATTATCCATGCTTATACTAGCATGTCATATATAACACTGATTTCATTCCACTAAAGTGTCTTTCAACATTTCATGTCCATAACCTAAACATAGACATAGTTATAAGCACAAAATATCAAATCATATCCACATGATACTAACCTCGTAGGTCATCTAGGGCTACTCTTCCCACTTTATTCCTCATACCCATGAACCTTTTCATGTCATCCACCTACATAGCCAATCATTCTTCCACAAGAATGATCATTGATGAACCTGTCAAACGATGGCATTCACACACACACACACACACATATATATATATATATTTATTTATTTATTTATTTATTTGTTTATTTATAAACATCAGCATAATCATGATCACAACATAATTATCATAATATCAAGGTTAAGAGAACTTACTTTATCCATGCACAACATTAAGAACAACAGTTCCCAACAAAGCTAAGGCATTTGATGCCTCAAATCCATTTGCATTACCTTTCTCATGATTGTCTTATCATTGTCCATCTACCGCAATGGACCCAACTAGCCCAACTGTTTTTCACGTTCTTGCCTTCAGTTTCCCTTTACTCATGCATCAGGCTTCATCTAGGTCTTACATTACCTATTGGGTTTCATTCAAATCACCCTAAGCTCCATTAAATTTCCTCACCCCCTAACCAAATCCTGAGACCCTCAAAACATAAAAAGCAATAACAAGAAGAAAACCATGAAAAAACAAAAAAATACAACACCACAAACAAAGTGGCATGGCCATGCACCAAACAAAATCAAAACCACAAATTAGGCTCAAAAAAATCACAAAATATTGAAAGCACAAGACTTCAATAGACACCATGACTCAACCCCCATGATTCCCAGTGATTTCAAAGGAAATCTCAACCCAGGCCTTCTTCAAGATTTCATGGTAGTTTATTTTTCCATGCAATCACCTGCATCATATTTACATAAACATATAATTTTAATTGCGTAAATAAATGTAAAAATACACCAGTTACCTTACCTCACTATGCCAATCACGTTTCCTTGTAACTAAACACCTGCACATACCATCCCTTAAGGGATTCCAAATCCCTTAACGAATCCAACTATAACTGGAGACCATTTATTATGTCTGCATATAATCCATCATATTCCATGTAGATTCATTGGCCCCAAAGTGATTCCATGCACTTTACTTTCTCTATTGCTCTATTTCGAAGCATGAGCTCCTTCCATTATTAAATTCATTGAGGCTCTTCCTGGAACTCTACCCCTGGTTCCAATTCCATCTCAATGATAAATGCCTGATGATCTACCTACCTACTATCCACTACTGCATAGATATGGGGAATTCTCTAACCTACATCCCAAATTGGCCATGCCTCCTACACACTATATATCTAAGGCTTGTCATGATCCAACTGCGCCACCTTGATGCAAAGGGAAATCCTTCCTGCGATGATCTCCACCACGGGTCCAAAACCGCAATGGTTCTCTATCATTTCCTTTATCTATTGCTCCACATGTTGAGACCCATGTCCTCTCTCATAAGCATTGAACTTCTTGTAAAGTGTCACATTCCCTTGTCACTTGCATCCCAATATCGTCCTCACTTCTTAGGACATCTTCCTTTAGTCTTCTCATTCTCTTTCCATTCACGCTCAAACTCAGGCTTGCGCTTTGACTACTCATAATAATGCTTCACATATTCCCACCAGATATTTTCTTTCCCTTGAGGCTGGAGGTAGTTGTTTGGCTTTCATGTTCCTTGAGTAATAATTCAATCTAAAGAACTTCTTCATCTGAAAAATACATGCTTCTACATCTTTTGACTTAGTCAACTCGTCATCAATGTAGGATACTTAGCTTTACTAAACTCTTCTAGTAGATATTGCTTCTCCTCCTCTTATAAGGATGATGGCGGTAATGACGATAATCTCTCTCTAAACTAGAACTAGAATGTAACCCATAATTACTACCTCTCATGTCAGGTGTATACAACCATCTACCACCTTTGATTGTGTCATCCTTGTCCAACTTGTATCTTGATTAAGACCTGTTACCAATGCCCCATTAGTCCTTTTCTCTTTCCCATGGGTAATCCTCAATTGTCCACGTCTCTGAAAATATGATAGACTCTGAAGGATCACTACATTAACTTCTTATTTATTTTCCTAAGCTCTGACAAGCATTTCATGTGCCTCAATCAATCTCTCATTATCTGCCTTGCAACTCACAATTTCCAAACCATCTTCTCAATGTATTTTCCAAACCATGAGAATACTCTTCTTATTGTTGCTCAATAGACTTTTCCCATTCCACTTAATTCACATCAGGCATGTAAGGGGAGTCATGTGGACTGTATTCCACCAATCTTCTCTTCATCCCCGATCTTCTATCTTCTGCAAACATGCCATATTAGATAAACCAAACAGATACATAATCAACATCATACCTTAATGTATCTCAGGGGAGGCTATACATTTGCACAGCTCAATCCATATTATTACCCCACAATACCACTAGTATATCTACTCATACATGAATATCATAACCATAACCACCTGCATAAGCCAATCCAGATTATTATGATACAAAATAATATCAAGACATTAACCACCCACAATGACAATAATCATCATGCAAATAACCACAATGTTGATAATTATAAGCTACTACTATGTATGACTAACTAATGTGTGTGCATATGACCGCACTAATCAACTAGCATCTATCATGCATGTAGCCACAACAAAAATAAAATGGTAGGCATGCATATAAAAACCATTAACCACTATCCCTCCATGTCATACATACAAACCTATATGAATCTTTTATTTTACCCCGAGGTCCAATTGATGGTCTCCAAATTAGACAGAAATTCACACCCATCTGACCTTTCTTAGGCACATGAAGGCTATATTAAACCTCTCCTTATAAACTTAATAATATTTGTTTCAACTTTAGTATGTTCTTGGGGAGGTTTAGAGATAATTGCATCTTTGTGCCTAATATTATTTATTTTTAAAGAATATTATGAGAATATTGGGCAGATTATGAAGATTTGGAGGAGGAGATAATCTAGGGAATTTCTCCCTACTACAGGAGGATTAATATTGGAGAATAAATGAAAAAAATATCATGAAATTATTGACAAATTTTGGAGCTTCAATGATTGATAAAATATAGGAATGTGTTCCATGTCATTTAATGCAAATTCCTAGTGTTGGGAACCATATCCACTATTTGAGGGATTTTGGAGGGGAAATATCCCTCCTTTCAAGGAGAATGATTCCCCATAAATTTGTATAAGTACTAATTCAAATTTTCCTCTAGGGGCATGTATTTCTTAGTCTTATTATGGAGGAAAATAATTTTTTTGCATCTACACTTTCATTTCTAGCATGGATGTACTTGGATTGATTCAAATAATGAAGTTTGGTGGCATTTTTAGCTTCTAAAGCTTGGTCTCCTTTAGAGGACTCTGAGTATCCTTGGGCTTGGCCATCTCATGAGCCTCAGAGCCCTTTTGTTTAATTTGTATTTCTTCTTTTCACTTCTTATTCACATGCATCTCTTATTATTGTTTTTCCTATTTCTGAATTTAGTATTGATGCTTCTTTTGCAGTAGGTTATATTGGTTAAATGGTTGAAGTGAGTTGGTTTTCATGTTATTTACAAAGTCACGAACATTATGCATCTTTAGAATAGCTTTGAAAAGTCATATTCATCATTGAGCTACTTGAATTGGTTTTTTTTTTTTTTAAGTAATGTTATCTCTATTATATCATATTTAAGAAAAAGTTACAAGGCTCATCCTGAGGGATGGAAAAGTCCATTCTAGAGGGAAAATTTGAGAGTTTGCTGCCAAGAGCTGGACTGCCCCAAGAGGGGAAACCAGTCCTTAGAAACATAGAGTAAGAGCTGCCTGAAACGGGAAACCAGCAAAGAGAGTTTTCAAAAGTGAGCATAAAAAGAAAATTATAGCTTTCCTAGACTTGAATATGCTAAAAAGAGCTGAAATGAAAAATATAAGGAGGACCTTCATGCTTGTTGCTGGGGGGAGGAGCTTCTTCCAAGATTCTGCAGATGTCTCCATAGTCCACAGTGTCTAAGTTGGACATGTTTGTGGCAGGTAGAGAGCATGGCGAAGCTGGGAGACCAAGTCGCTCCACCGAAGTGTCCAGCTGCAAGTCATCCCACGGAGAGGTAGCGTGCACATGTGGAGGGTCCAAACTGCCGCCATCATTCTACTCTTGGTTTCCTTCTGCACCCGAGTCCAAGTTGTTGTCGCTAGAGTCGTTGGAATCGCCACTACTACTAGAAGCAAGTTGCACGGGAAGGGCTTTCATCTTCCACGGAATGAAATCCGGCTCCAGGGAGATGGTCGAATTACGAGCTCGTTTCTTGGTGCAGGAAGAGGAAGGGAGGAGAGAAGGGGCGGGAAGCTGCAGGGAGAGCTGCACATTAAGGATGGCAAGAGGGGGGCTGTCATGCACATTCTAGGTGAAGGAGGAGAGGTTCAGGTTGCGATTAAGGGAGATTGACAAAGGTAGTCGAGAGGGAAGGCCTCGCCCCCCAGCTCTCCGAAACCTCATTCTATGGCGACGAGGCATACTGGTCCAGAGGGGTGAATCACCTGAAAGAAGGGGGGAGGAGGCGGAATCAGGGGAGGAGCTACTGCCCTCATGAACAGAGGAGGGGTCGAGGTGAAGCTCCTAAGACAAGGCAACGAACACAATGAAAAGCACAGCTAGCTGACGGTCGAGACGCAATGTGGAGGAGAGAGCTGGGGTGGCGAGCTTAATAATCATGGCGAGAGTAAATGCAAGGGCCTCCAAGTACGTCGCCTTAAGGGTGGCAAAGGGAGCTTTAATGGTCGTCTCACGCTATCAGTTAACACAGTGAGGATCCCAAGGGAGGATCACGTGGGTGCACCGTGTGTCTGTCCACATGGCTGCCCCATGTCTCCTTGTTAGCCTAGCAAGCACCCGCATTCGGGGGCTACTTGGATTGGGTTACTAGTTCACAAATCTAGGATTTCTGGAAGTCCCTTTTAGCAAAATACCAGTAATTTTCTGTTATTTTTTAGAACGTGTTAATAAGCTTCATTTGAGTTGATTCCACTTGCATTAGTTCATAAAAACATTCAAGTTAATAACAAAATTTACCCATTCCCTTTTCACTTGATTAGGTTACGCATTTCATAGGTTAACTAGCTCACTTGTTCTTGAATTTCCAGTTTCAACAAACTTACTGATCAAACGAGAAAATTACCTGGTACCTGTTTTTTTGAGGTAGCAAAAGAAACACCCGATTTTGAAAAGTGGTGATTCAGAATCACCCTTTTTTTAGCATATTTTTGGAATTACAACTTTTCTTATGATTTTTATTTTTTAAATGTCATGATTTTCATGTCGATTTTGAAAAAAGGTGATGCAGAATCACCCTTTTTTTGGAGCATATTTTTGGCACTTTAAATTTTTTTATGATTTTTTTTTTATGTCATGATTTTCATGTCAATTTTGAAAATTAGTGATCCTGAATTATCTATTTTTTGTTTAGAGTGGTGATTTTCATGTAGGCAATAAAACATAAAAATAAAATTAAAAACATGACAAAAAAATCAAATATTAAAAATTATATTAAAAGATTAATTAATTAAAAAAAATACTTGAAAAAAAAATTAACAAAAACTAAAATAAATCAATCAATTAAATAATAAATAAATCAAATAAAATATTTCAAAAAATAAATAAATAAAGGAATTAAAAAACAAACATACAATTTAAAGAAAAAAATTAACATAATTAAAAATAATAATAATTAAATAAAACATAAAATTTAAAAAATAAAAAATAATTAAAGTTTAAAGTTTAAATTAAAAAATAAAGATAAAATTTTTAAAATAAGAAAATATATATATATATATATATATATATATATAGAGAGAGAGAGAGAGAGAGAGAGAGAGAGAGAGAGAGAGGATTGTAATAATAATATTTATATAAAATAAAAAATAAAAAATAAAAATAAAAAGTGTAAAAAAAAAAATCAATATATATTTTTTTAAATTAAAAAATTTAAATTTTAAAAATATAACATTTTTAATATTATAATTTAAAAATAAATTTAAAAAATTAACAAATAAATTAAAAAAACAAATAAATTTTAAAAATTAAATTTAATTGAAAATAAAAAATTTAAATTTAAAAATAATGATAATAAAAATAATTAATTAATTAATATACATATATATCTTTCACCGTAGACCCAAGTATTAATCGAGAATTTTCACCACAAAATTTTGAGGTGAATTTTATTAATTAATACTTGGGTCTGCGGTGATTTTTTCTCGATAAATTTTTGGACCTGGGCACTTGAGGTCTGTTGTCCGGTTTGCTGATATTCAGGTGCACACATTCCTTATCCTTGTCTAATACATATTTGCTCATATATTCTCAAGTATGAATAATTCACCACAGCTACCAAATATTACCAAAGGTAGACCTAGCATAGTTACTCTACAGAGCCTTTATGAGTATATAGAGCCTTTATAGAAACGTAGAGAAGAAAGAGAAGTCAAGCTACAAACCTAGTTAGAAGCCATGTTGGAAAACAAATTCACATCTCTTGAAGACAAGATCCAAAAACAAATAGAAAATAAAATAGAACTATTGGAGAATAAAATGGAGGCAATGGAGACTAGGTTGCAGGTCATAGAAAAACAAAACCAAGATACGAACCAAACATACCAGCAAGGAGATGTTGATAATATAGAGAGTCTTAAAATGAATGACATGATTAAAGAACTAGAAGAAAAATTTAACAACAGTCTCACCCTAAATAGTGGG